>JACXGK010011628.1:0-15689 GCA_016801125.1 Novumbra hubbsi
TTAGTATCCGAATGGACACCATCATTGTCTTGCGAGAAGTCCAGATAGGGTTAGTTGGGTTAGGGTTAGGGTTAGTATCCGAATGGACACCATCATTGTCTTGCGAGAAGTCCAGATAGGGTTAGTTGGGTTAGGGTTAGGGTTAGTATCCGAATGGACACCATCATTGTCTTGCGAGAAGTCCAGATAGGGTTAGTTGTGGTTTAGTCAACTTTTGCCCACTCCAGTCTAGTTTATCAAATCTCCAGTTTTAGGACATGTCTGCCTAATATAGGAATATACAACGTTTAATCTCATTTCATTTTTGTGTTCTTTAATTTACAGAGCGCAGTGGAAGACAGTGAGGGTTGAAGACAAAAAACATATATGGGAACAGAACAAGCAGGCAGGGATTAACACTGCGCAGAAAAACTAAGAAGGAGCAGGCAAGCAAACAGGAGACCAAAAAACAACTAGGAGACCAAAACTAACAGCGGAAAATACTTATAGAGAGCAGAAGCAAAAACACACGTACCGTGGGCATGCCACTTTCTATATTACCACCAATCTACCCAGTTCAACGTGACCAAGAATGTTGGTGAACTGGCAAGACCGTGCACTGTAGACTAATGGAGTGGTGCTGATGGTAGGTGGCAGGTTTGCGCAACGGTTAATATGGGAAATGGCATGCCCAAGCCCGGAGTGACGCCAGAGGAAGTACTGAAACCAGAATGTATTTCTCCATTGCCTCTGTCTCAAGTCCAGGGTGTCCAACCTGCTACTAGGAAGCCAGTCCATTCAGAAAGGCACCCTGCAGCACTGTCTCAAGTCCAGAGAGGGTGTCCAACCTGCTACTAGGAAGCCAGTCCATTCAGAAAGGCACCCTGCAGCACAGCCATCATTCCATCCGCTCTCAGCCAAAAGGGTTCGGAATCGATTGCATAGTCGGCCACACTACGTGCGCCCTGGCGGAAGGGACAGGAGACGTCTACCGGCGTCCTTTCTGCCCTCAGGATGGTCGAATGCCAAGAATGTTGTTGAACTGGCAAGGCAGTACAGTAAACTGGCTCTAAATAGAGTGGTGCTGGTGAGGGGATATGTGGCAGGTGTGCCCAATGGGTCGTGTTGGGTACTGTTGCGGGAGCTGTCCCTTTAGGAACATCGATTGGTGGGCTCCGGTGTTCGTCTAGATTAAAGGCGGAAGCAGAACCAAACAAGGGAAGGGATCATCGTTTTCTCGTGTTGCGACTTGTTGAAATATTAATGATTTTAGATGATCTAAAGCTAACTATTCCCAGCGTGGTGAGTAATACTTTGTTGTTGTAAGTATATTGATTATGTAAATAATGTAGATGCGGATTGCAAGCGCTCACTATATACTTGTCGGGTTTGTCCTCGAAGCGTAAACGTTATACATACTTGTTTGATGTTTGTGTAGACATTTACTGTTTATACGGCATGTTGAAATATTATTGCATTCAATTGATAAACAAAGTCAAATTCCTGTTTGTAATACACTAACTGTTTCTAGCAATCTGTAATGATTGTTGTGTGTCTAAGGTTTATGAAAGGGATGTTTGTTTAGATATTAGATTTACTCATGTAAAACTCATACGTTTGTGAAACAACCGGGATAATGTTAATTTTTCCTTTTTGGATTGTGTTTTGTTCGTTTTCTTTAGTTTGACACACACACAAATGCATTTAAAAACAACCTTTACTTGTTAATGTTATCTTTATTGGTAACAGGTGGATTGGTGGTAATATCAGAAGTGGCATGCCCAAGCCCAAAGTGACATCAGGGAAAACACAGATAACCCAGACCTCACTAGTCCAGGGTCATGACACCCCTCAGTCCACCCCCTCATAATAAAACATGTTGAAATGTATGTGATCCCCTTCGGACTCATTTTAAAATGCAGCCTGGGACTTTGAATGTCATGATGTCTTTAAACCTCCCATACAAAATATTGTTGTAAATCAATATTGTCTCGACAGCGCAAAAATGGTCAACAAAACTCCTGGAATCCTTCAGTGTGATCTTTCCAGAGTATATTGTGACGAAAATAATTGTTAATAAAAAGAACATTATTAATAAACATTTGTATGTATTAATAAAGAGATAATATTGTTTTTTATTTCTTTGCATTACTACATACCTTCTATTCAGGCCTTTTTCTAGGATGGGTTGATTATGGATTTATAGGTTTATTGAAACTGAAATAATACGAAGTAACAATCATTCACTGTGGCAGATTAACTTTATCTTATGTTAGTCAATATATTAAAAAACAAATGAAATAAATATAGATAAGATACCAACTGCAGGATACAACTACTTTACAGCCCTCTTCTTTATGTTGACTTTACTCGACCCACAGCTTTACGAGACCATCGTCTTATTAGCTTCTTGGCTGTTTCCTTGAAGTCGTCCGCCTTCAGAACGTATATTATGGGGTTCAGCATTGGTGGTAGAACGGAGGTCAGAGAGAGGTTAAATATACGCAGGTTTGTTGGAATGAGGGATTGGAGGAGGAAGGTGACAGCAATTGGCAGATAGAATATAGCCACGAGTATCAGGTGTGAAACACATGTTTTTACAGCTCTGTGTCTGAACGGAAAAAAGAGAAGTGGTGAGTAAAAAAAGTTTAGTGAGTAATAATTTATTTCAATGGCAATGAGACTTCAGGTCATTTCAGGCTCTAGCCTTTTGGGGGCCCTAAGCAAAATGTGATATTGTGGCCCCCTCTCACCTAGCGGTCTTGGGCCCCCTAGCTCAAGACCAGAAACTTTCATTCTATGATGAATATCATGGGAATATAGAAACTCTAAGCGACTACCTATTTCCCTTAAAAACTAACTCTTAGTTCTATAAAAACAAAAACACAGGAAATTTGCTACATGATTAATTCTGATCAGAATTCCTGTACCGACCTGTCCTGGGGCAGTGTGATGGTGAAGAGGGCGTGGAGGATGCAGATGTAGGATACTATGATGAAGATCATGGGAACATAAAGGGTTAAACTGGGGATGAAGTATGACATCACAAGGTTAGGGAGCACGTCAGAACAGGGGGCCGCCAGACGGAACATGGGGCCGTGGTCACAGAAGAAGCTGTTGATCACCACAGACCTACAATACAAGATACTTACAGGTAACATCTTCTGCTCATCTCTGCCAGCTCGGGATTTGAACCTGAAACCTTTTACCTGCAGCTTCCCGTATTACCTACCTACAAAAGGAGAGTCGGGTGATGAAGCCAACAGGAATCATCATGGTAAACAGAGAGCCCAGCCAGGCTGCGCCCGTCAGCTGTAACATGGACCTGTGAGTCACCAGCACGTGGTACCTGGGCAGTGGAGATAACCTGTTGACCTAATGTATATATCTTCAAAGATGTTCGATCCAATTCCCGACTCCATTAGCACCAGGCAATGTAAGGCTGATATTCACTGGCCATTTGAGCCCCCGCAAACAAGTCCAGCTGGGACTCTGGGGAGTCATTAGTGTTTAGGCAGTGGTTTAACTAAGCCTAGAGACTACCAGGTAGTGCTGTGGCACCACTGGGGAGGCCATTCATGAACTCATATTTGGATTTATTATCTGACACCTGAGTGGACAGCAGATGGCCACCAGTCTGTCATAGGAGAGGATGGTGAGGTTGAAGGACTGCATGAAGAGGAATGCGAAGATGAAGAAGAGGTTGGTGAGGCATTGGTCATAGGAGATAAACTGTCGGTTGAACAGGAACATGTCCAGGAGCTTGGGGACCAGGGCTGTGCTCTCACAGATATCGGTGAAGGCCAGGTTGAACACTGCAATGTACTTGGGGCTGTAAGGTAAGATCAATACTTATTAACAGAATGTTGTAGGTTAGTAACCAGTTAGAATCACAAGCTGGATGAGAGGAGAGAATAAGCAGAGTGCCGTGTTCCACTCGACCCAGAGTATGTGTTTATGACTGGGTACTGGAACTGTTTATAAACGGTAGAATATCCAATGCAAATGGAACAATTAAGTATTATGATGTATATTATTAATGTCACTGTAGACAGAGGTCTGATTACCTGTGGAGACTCCGGTCCACATAGATGACGATCATGACAAAGGTGTTTCCCATCTGGACCAGATAATGACACACACAAAGACACTGCTACTACATACTTTCTTTGAATCCCAAGACGTAAATGCTCAATAAGGATCTAACAAGTTAAACGAATCACGTGTGGGCAGGCATTCTGTAGGTCAGGTTTTCTGTAGGTTTTCAAATAATATACTGCAATTTCTATTATAAAATAATGCATTTTCAAGCTTATGAACTGTCAGATATATATTTTTTTTTAAATACAATTAAAATACAAATGTAACACAATACCTACTCGGTATTGTAGTAAATGATAAACAATAGATTCTAATGGTTATGAAAACTGAGAATTGAGCTGAATAAAGAATTACCATAAAACTAAAGGAAATGCAAACATAAATGCAAAGTTGCAACAATCCCCTAACCAGACCATATTTATATCAGAATTGTTGAAAACACAAAATAACCCATTATATAATATCTTTCTATACTTTATATTGGACTGTAGATCAAGGCAGTAAAATTCAAACGACAGCATACACAAATACGTACGGCAAATATATTTTCTGTTAACTGGATTTAGTAGCTGACACTTGCTACATGTGAACTTGCTGGACCTGAGCTAGATGTAAACCCTCTGGAGCAGAGCAATGGACTAACCAGAGAGATGATGTATACGAGGGAGAGGAAGACATAGTAATATTCCACGTTGGGGATCCCTGTAAAACCACTGATGTAGAAGAAAGGGGGTCGGATGATGTTGGTGATGTTCTCTGTCTGGTTGGGGTCAGAGGTCAGTAAACTCATCCTTACTGGTGGTGTTCTCCGTTCCATCTGGCTAGTAATAATCTGTGGAAATACATTATCCGTGAATACCTCATTATAAATATATAGACATTATTTTAGAAGGATTAACAAACAAAAATTTGAATGAAAATCTCTTATGTATATTTGAATGTATATTTCTCCATTCAGAGATATCAACATCCCTCTTGGGGATGTGAAAAAACATGTTCATGATAAAACAAACAATCCTATATAAATGTAAAGATAAAACAAAAGATACATTTTTTTGTGAAAATCAAAAAAACTATTCAAGGAAAACCACTGTAACTCTGTAGTTTGCTTTAGATGTTATCTATTAGGTTTGTCCTGATGAACCCACAATAGTATAAAGTCTTACAGTGTAACTATAAACACTGAGCAGACTAAGTCTTACCTGGGCTTTCCAAGGCCTTTAAACAACAGTCAGTCTTCAGTAGTCTGATGATGTGTGTTGACTGAAGACCAATGTGTGGTGCAGGCTCTGACACCACCTCAGTTATTATACACACAACCCAGAGATGACACCACCTCTGACACCTCGGTTATTATACACGCAACCCAGAGATGACACCACCTCTGACATCTCGGTTATTGTGCACGCAACCCAAAGATGATTCTGTAATAGGATGTTCCCTCTGGGCCACCGTAATTGTGTTTGTCATGAAATGACTGAAAGAACGAGGCACGTTAGCTGTTGCAATTGAAAATATTTTGACAGATCCCTTGGGAAGAAATCAGTGTAATGATTTGACTTTGAGAAAAGTACAGGATTAGTTAAGATGTGTATCTACACAGACAGGTTTGTAGAAGGCTGTTCAAATGTAATGACGAGGCAAGATTCGTAGTCCAGGACCAGCAAGGAGCTGATACACAAAAACGACATGTCCAGGAATGATCGATGACTAACGCAGACGAACAAGAAGAAAGGCTCAGTACAGACGTTACACGTACAATACCTCCCAATGACCAAACAGAAACGAACAGACTAAATAGGAAATACCCAATAGGGATCAGGAGACACAGGTGACAGACTAATAATGGATGGACCCGGCTGCGTTCAGAAATGAAAATGACAAACTGAAATGAAGAGGTACCAAACACATAAATGGAATTGTCTGAAGAAAACCCAGAGACGACACAAACATTACAGCACTCCCCCCGTCACGGGAGGCTCCCCACGACCAGACACACCCCCACGAACGGCCCCAGCCAGAGGGGAACGACGCGAGACGCCAGCAGGACGCCGACGTGGATGCAGAGCGGGGCAGTGGGGGTGGTCCCAATGAAAGGCACTAATAAGTTTGGGGTCAAAGATATCCAACGCAGGGCCCCAAGACCTCTCTTCAGACCCACACAGAGGGGGCAGGAAAGCACGTAGTCACCGACGTCTTCATCCAGGGAGGACCACCAGTATCGACGGGACAGTAGTGCAACGGTCCGTGTGATTCCTGGATGTTCCGGATCCCAGTGATGTGATGAACTACAGCACTACAGCAGTAGTTGGGGCCTAAAACACACTCATTTGGTACAATGGGTACGGGAATGGGCTTACTGGTTGGTAGGAGTATGCTGAATGGATGTGTTACCCCCTCCAGCCATGCCGCCATTCCTCTAAAACCAGTTTCATGGCTAAAAGCTCTCAGTTTCCCCCGTCATAATTTCTTTCAGCTGCCCTGAGTTTCTTAGAATACGCACAAGGATGTAACTTAGGTGGCATACCGCTCATCTGGGAAAGGACAGCACCCACTCCCGAGTTCTGAGACATTGACCTTGACAATGAAGGGATGGTCAGGATCTTGTTGCTGCAGGACCGGTGCTGCAATGAATAGGGTTTTGAGGGTATTAAATGCATCATTGGTTGCCTTGGTCCATACGACATCCTTGGAAGTTTGGCTAGTTAACGCCATAAGGGAAGCTGCAATAGAACTGAAATTGGCCACAAAATGTCTGTAATAATTGGCGAAGCTTTTTGGTTGAGCCCAATCACGTATAGAGGAAATGACAGAGTCGCTCATTCACACACAACCAGGTGTCAGCATAAACCCTAGAAAACTGACCGAAGTGACACGGAAGATGCTTTTTTACGATTTAACGAAGAGTTGATGCTTCCTTATTTGTGGAGTACGAGTAACATTTATTTTTTACTTCACAGAAAACGTATCATCTTCAATGTCCTAGCTGATGGAAAGAGGTTTTCACTCAAAAACTCATGATACATGGCCCCATTCATTCTGTCCTTTACACGGATCAGTCGTCCTGGTCCCTTTGCAGAAAAACAGCCCCAAAGCATGGTGTTTCCACACCCATGCTTCACAGTAGGTCTGGTGTTCTTTAGATGCAACTCAGCATTCTTTGTCCTCCAAACACAACAAGTTGAGTTTTGACCAAAAAGTTCTATTTTGGTTTCATCTGACCATATGACATTCTCCGGATCATCCAAATGCTCTCTAGCAAACTTCAGACGGGCCTGGACATGTAATGGCTTCAGCAGGTGGACACGTCTGGCACTGCAGGATTTGAGTCTCTGGCGGCGTAGTGTGTTACTGATGGTAGGCTTTGTTACTTTGGTCCCAGCTCTCTGCAGGTCATTCACTAGGTCCCCCAGTGTGGTTCTGGGATTTTTTCTGCGATCATTTCTTTTCTTGTGATCATTTTGACCCCACAGGGTGAGATCTTGCATGGAGCCCCAGATCGAGGGAGATTATCAGTGGTCTTGCATGTCTTCCATTTCCTAATAATTGCTACCACAGTTGATTTCTTCACACCAAGCTGCTTACCTATTGCAGATTCAGTCTTCCCAGCCTGGTGCAGGTCTACAATTTTGTTTCTGGTGTCCTTTGACAGCTCTTTGGTCTTGGCCATAGTGGAGTTTGGAGTGTGACTGTTTGAGGTTGTGGACAGGTGTCTTTTATATTGATAACAAATTCAAACAGGTGCCATTGTACAAAAAGCAAAACTTTTTGGAGCGGGTAACTTGAAGGAATACCAGATGAGATATGAAGATGGTTGCTATTATCTTTTGAAATATATATATATATATATATATATATTAATTCAAACTTGGATATATTTCTTGGTATTCATTAATTGAATAACAAATTAATTAATCACAGGATTAGCATTGTCTTATTGTTCCAAAAGACCATATCACGCTAACAGGAGTGGGACAGGCAGTTGCAATTCAAGGATTTTGTATAACTTTGGCCCATAAATAATACAATGGGGCCTAAATCCTGGGGTCCCGCTGGAAGAAAATGTTTGGGGTTTTAAATTGTGAAGAAGCTGTCAGTATTTCCCGGTCTTTTCATAATGTCTGGGCGTCTTCTATGATAACATTAGCAAGTGAACCATTCCCTATCCATAAACTTATAGATGCTCACACATCCACATCAACATCCAATAGTATAATATTCAAGGGACAAGAGGAAATCAAAACTATAACTTTCAAAATGATAAAATCTAGTTACAATACAACATGCATGTACTGCAACAAAATATTAAACTAGTCTGCAAGTTATATATTTCCTTAGCTAGCGGACTCCCCCCCCTAACTATGCTAGCCGGGTCAGCTAGATACAGATAGACAAGTAAATTGAATCGGTCAATAACATGATGATAACTGTTAGAAAAAAATAGTGTAGCCCTAGTGAATTTATACCATGCAGCAAATTATAAACCGGATTTACTTACAATGAATTGCGTTGTGTAAATTGAAAGCTTGTCTCGCCAACTGCTATCCATAAGGTTTTTTAAGGGAGAACTTGATCCTAACCCCCCAAATAATATAACGACAAATTAACCAGTCTTTAGTTCTCGGTTGACATATGTAGAATTCAAACTACTTCCCCCGAGTCTTGAATCAGAGAATGTCCACACGGTCAGCTATTTCCAAAGTAAACGCCTTTTATTACAGATATATCTGGAGATCGTTCCCCAAAATACAGCTAGGAAGATCTGAAGTCCGTTCACATCGGACACATTTAATGTAGCCTATTCCCCCCCTCAGTCATTGTATCCAATTTGATGAGCGCGCTTCCTGGGTGGGCGTGTCCCGTCCTGCAGCCCCCATCTCCATCCGTGGGGCCCTCTGATGGCCTTGGAGGCCGACGAAGAAGACAGTTGAGGGGGGTAGGCTGGCGCCAGTAGATCTGACCATGGCCAGCTCGTTTCCATCCTCCTCGTTGTCTGCATCTGTGGGTCCAGCTAAAAAAGGCCATAAACCTGTCTTCCTATACATGCTATGTCCTTGCCTCTAATCTCTTGATTTATAGTCCTACCTCTGGAATGTACTTCTTAATATTTACGACCTCCAGCTGGCTAATTTCAGAGTATACGCCCTACTGGCACCGTTAGCTTCTAATAGCAAACACACATCAAATCTTAACTAAAATTATCCACACATACCACCATTTGCTTAAAATAAAAAATTATCAGGCAGGTGTAAAATAATCCAGGTAACAGCAATTAGCCTACTAGTGGACCGACCTCGTTGCTAGCAGCAGCACACCCGCTCAAACAGACGTATTTTTTCAAAATTGACCGGTGAATGGCGCGAACAATTGTCAATGGCCAGTTTCCTTATGACAGTCAGGTTAACCAATCTTGCTCAAAGCAACACAATGAGACAGCCAATAAAAATGGTTTCATCGTCGTGACATGATATGACATGATGACATGATAATAGGAAAATATGACTTATTCTAAAAAAAATATATATATATATATTTTATTTGTAGGCTGTTAGTTAATTGGTCAAGTTATGTTTTCATTGCAGTGTAGGAATACAAATGTAATAACGCATGGTAACGTGTGTTAATGTATAAATACCCTTGTTACTACAGCTACAGAGCAAACATTGCATATATCTATTGGACACACTGTATGTACTGTACTGTATGTGAATGCTAATGGATGAACTGACATGATGATATTACCCTCATCCTATGGGCTAAAAACTCTTAACAAACCCTAGACGTACAAATACAATATAATAATACAATTTAGATTATTCTTGAAAATGTCATTATGTTTCCTTCCTCGTCTGATTTTTAAGGACAAAGATATTACCCATATTCAGATATAAGTTTTTATTATACCAGAGGTAATTTTTCCAAAGTAAGCTTGAAAATGTTCTCTCCGCAGGAATGTAATACTAATAATTACCCTTAAAAACATAATATCACGTTAACAACACGTCCTCAATGACCTGCAATTTTAAGTAAAGCAATTTGAATGACTACTGATTTCTGCCATTTTACATGCATTTCTTCATTATTATAAACATGAAAAATCTGTGAAATATTACCTCCCAATTCATGGAAAATTACATTGGAATCGTCAGTGGGGGAACGGAATGTTTTTTTGCAATGGCTTACCCAAAATAGTGCGCACTCCAGCAAATAGTCCTTGCATAGTTTGATGAAATATTCCTTGCATAGTTTGCAGCTGTGCTTTGGGTTATTGTCCTGTTTTAGGACGAAATCGGCTCTAATCACGTGTCATTGCGTTGCAAAATGGAGTGGTAGCCTTCCTTCTTCAAGATACTATTTACACTGTACAAATCTCTCACTTTACCATTACCAAAGCATCCCCAGACCATCACATGCTTGACACATGGCTTCAAGCACTCTTCCAGCATCTTTTCATTTTGGTGCTTATTTCACAAATGTTCTTTGTGATCCGAAAAATTTTAACTTCGATTTGTCTGTCTGTAAAACTGTTTTAAATTTCCCAACGTCTGTGTTATTTTGCCCAACTGAATTTTTTTCTTTTATTGGCCAGTCTGAGGCTTTTTTTTTTGCAACTCTACCTAAAAAGCAATCATCCCAGAGTCACCTTTTTACAATTGATAATGAGACTTGTGTTTTGCGGGTACCATTTAATAAGGCTGCAGTTGAAGACCTGTGAGGCATCTGTTCTCAAACTAGACATTCTAATGTATTGGTCCACTTGCTCAGTTGTGCACTGGGGCCTCCCACTCCTCGATTTCGGTTAGAGACCATTTCTGAAAAGGAAGTAGTACACAGCATTGTTTGAGATCTTCAGTTTCTTGGAAATTTCTCGTGTGGAATTGGCTTCATATCTCAGAACAAGAATAGACTGACTAGTTTCAGAAGCTAGTTCTTTGTTTCTGGCCATTTTGAGCATGTAATCGAACCCACAATTGCTGATTCTCCAGATACTCAATTCATCGAAAGAAGGCTAATTTTTATCACACAACAGTAGATATGCCTTCCATCAGCCTTTTCCTGCCGCAATTATCATTTACAACATTAACAATGTCTACACTGTATTTCTGGTAAATTTAATGTTATGAATGTTTAACCATTTTTTATTCTATAAATTGGCACATCTCTTCTGCTGTGTCATTGACTAATCAAGGGAATTTCCAAACATAAACCTATTCAATAAATGTCTCTGCATCACCAGTTGTTAACCCTGATTCTGTGGCAGTAGATATTGGAATTATTTAGATGTTTGGTATACACTATAAAAATGACAATGTTCTTTGTAATTAGTTAATGCATCAGGCAATGTAGAAAATACAAACTTGTATTTTGGATTAAAAAAAGCTGCAATCCTATTCAGTTACATTTCAGAACTCCACTTCTCGGTTTTGTGTTTCTTCCATCAAGGTTATTTTCCTGTGTGATTTCATTCATTTTTAGTTGTTCATTTAACTTACTTTACATGTTTCTGAAAGGCTTTTTTTAAGGTATGTCTACAGTTTAGAGAAAAAAAAAACATAACCGAAGGGATCCAAATACAAAACTAACTAAATGCATACAGCACTGGCATGACCAAATTAAGTAAACAACAACACTTCAGGAATTTTATGTTGACTTTACTGGACCCACAGCTCTCTGAAAAACTCTCCTGATCAGCTTCTTGGCCGATTCCTCGAACTCCTCCGTCTTCAGGACGTATATGATGGGGTTCAGCATTGGCGGTAGAACAGAGGTCAGGGAGAGGTTGATGATACGCAGGTTTGTTGGAATGAGTGATTGTAGGAGGAAGCTGACAGTAATTGGCAGGTAAAATATGGCCACGAGTATCAGGTGTGAGGAACATGTTTTTACCGCTCTGTGTCTGAAAGAAAACGAGGGAAGAGGACAGAGAAAAAAGTTTTAATTTATTAAGTTATAATTCATTAAGTTTAGTAGCAATGAGAATGCACGGCTATCAGAACAAGCCTACAACAGGATTCTATTATCAGATCTATAAATACAATGACACAGTAAATGACTACATGTTTGTACAGCATTCCTGTACTCACCTGTCCTGAGGCAGCGTGATGGTGACAAGGGTGTGGATGATGCAGGTATAAGATACTATGATAAAGATCATGGGCATATAAAGGACTAAACTGGGTATGAAGTAGGACATCACAGAATTAGGGAGCACGTCAGAACAGGGAGCTGCCAGATGGAACATGGGGCCGTGGTCACAGAAGTAGCTGTTGATCACCACAGACCTACAATACAAGAGAATACATATTTACCCTCCATATGTTACAGGTAAAAGAAATATGTCTTCTGCTCATTAACTATCTCTGTCAGCCCGGGATCTGGGACATGAACCAGAAACTTTGTAGCTACAGGTTCACGTCCTACCTACCTACAGAAGGAGAGTCGGGTGATGAGGCCCGCACAAATCAAACCAGGAAACAGGGAGCCCAACCAGGCAGCGCCTGTCAGATGAAACATGGACTTGTGAGTCACCAGCACGTGGTACCTGGGCAGTAGAGAGAAGCTGGTCAACCTAATTGTGTATATTTTCCAATGAGGTAGTATCCAGTCCCCATCTCCATTAGCCCTGGGCAATGTACAGCTAATATGCACCACCCATGGGAGCATGTGAGTCAAGACTGGCTAGGACAGTCCCTAAAATAAAGCCAGTGTTATAATTGAACCTACAGACTATCTTGAAGTGCCTCTGCGCTACTCGTGACACCTTTAAATAAATTCATAAATAGATTAATCTGAGACCTGAGTGGACAGCAGATGGCCACCAGTCTATCATAGGAGAGGATGGTGAGGTTGAAGGACTGCATGGTAAGGAAAAGGTAGACGAAGAAGAGGTTGGAGAGGCATTGGTCGTAGGAAATGAACTGTCTCTCGAACAGGAACATATCCAGGAGCTTGGGGACCTGAGCTGTGCTCTCACAGATATCGGTGAATGCCAGGTTGAACACCGAGATGTTCTTGGGGCTGTAAGGTAAGATCGATACTTATCATCAGAACATTGTGGGCTGGTAACCAGTTAGAATCACAAGCTGGATGAGAGGAGTGTATAAGCAGGGAGAGCGGTGCTCCACTCGACCCATAGAATGTGTTTCTGACTGGGTACTTGAACTTGTAAATAAAAGGTATAATTTCCAATGCAAAATGGGCCAATAAAGTAAGTATTATTCTGTACAGTATCAATGCCATTATAATGAGAGGTGTGATTACCTGTGGAGACTCCGGTCCACATAGATGATGATCATGACAAAGGTGTTTCCCATCTGGACCAGATAAGGACACACACAAAGACACTGCTACTACATACTTTATTTGAATCCCAAGACGTAAATGCTCAATTAAAATCTAACAATATTATTGATTCACATGTGGCCGTCATGTCACAGACCCTTTTCCAAACAGCACAGAGTACCTAGAAAACGGCTGGGCCTGCTATCTGGAGACACACAACCCACGTGTATGTGGCAGAGACTTCCTCACAGCGCTACCACCAGTCTGCACCTATTGCAAGGCTGCCCATGCTTGTAACGACAGGGTGGTACTTAAGGAACTTGGGCAAACACAGAAATGCAGGAAAATCTAATTTATAGGGACATTTAAAGTACCCTTTTTAGATTATTTGTGTGGTTGAAATTACACCAAAGGTCCTTGTTAGACTCTCAAGTATTTTTTTTTCTTTTTACTAGATCTATTATATACATTATTCTAATATAGATAAATGTGTTAACTCTTTATATTGAGCTAAATAATACAATATTATTACACTCTAAAAGATATAGAAATTAATACACACATGTATTTGTAGAACAACACAGGCAGAAAGAGTTTCAATGATCTATTTAGCGCCTCCCCCAACAAGACCACATTTATAATTTAGCATTTAAAAAGTAATTTTGTGAAACATTAAACAGCGCTCTTTAAAATATAATACTATACTTTCTTAGATCATGCAAATAAAATACAACCAAAAGCATACAACAGCACATTGCAAATACATCAAATATTTCCTGGAAACTGAATGTATAAGCTGACACTGACTGCATGTGAAATCTCTGGAACAGAGCTGTGGACTAACCAGAGAGATAATGTACACGAAACAGAGGAAGACATAGTAGTACTTCATGTTGGGGATCCCTGTAAAACCACTGATGTAGAAGTAAGGGGGTCGGATGATGGTGGTGGTGTTCCCTGTCTGGTTGGGGTCAGAGGTCAGGAAATACATCCTGACTGGTCAGTTCTCTCTGACTGTCCACTCTGACTGTCTGTAATATTCTGTAGAAATACAATATGCATTAATACTGCATTAAAAAGAAATACATATATTACTTAAATTTATACAAATAGATTCATAATTCTATCTTAATGCTAATGTGGGACAAGTTAAATCAAGGTATTAATATTGCCAAAAGCATCCCAGAGGTTATTTTAGAAGATCAGACAAAACAAACATCAATTTACTTGCACTAAAATGCAATAATGCAAAAGAGTAGTGAACGTGAAGCTGTTTTATGAATTTCCATCTAAATAAATGTAAAACAAAATGTATTCAAAAAAAAGTTTGAAAATCCTAATAACGATTCAAGGAAAATATTTTCTTTTTTTCGATTTCACCCATTAGGTAATTTCCTGACAAACCTACAATCAAATAAAGTCTTACAGTGTAACTATAAACACTGAGCAGGTCTTACCTGGGCTTTCCAAGGCTTTTAAACAACGGTCTGTCTTCAGTAGTCTGATGATGTGTGTTGGACTGAAGACCAACAGGTGGTGCAGGCTCTGACACCACCTCGGTTATTATACACACAATCCAGAGATGATTCTGTAGTAGGATGTTCCCTCTGGGCCACCGTAATTGTGTTTGTCATACAATGACTGAAAGACCGAGGCACATTAACTGTTTCATGTGGACATTTTTTGACAGAGCCCTTGGGAAGTAATCAGTCTCCTTCACATGGTCCACATTTTGCTGTGTAATAGGCATAACCTATTTGGTATGTATAATTCTGGTATGATACTACACACAATAGTTATGGGACACATCTGTGAATGTTCTGGAGTGGTCCAGCCACTACCTGGACCTGAAGCCCTGAAATCCCCTGCGGAGACCTAAGGATTGCTGTTCACTGAAGCAGCTCCCCATTCAATCAACAGAGCGTAAGGGGATCCACGAGGGGAAATTTGAGAAACTACCCAAATAGACGTGTGCAAAGCTGTGAGATGTAACGATCCCTTCTCAGCTGGTCTGGGGAAGAACATGGGAGAGGGTCTGACAAAAAGGTGATCGCTGCTTGGTGGCTGTGGAGTCGGACAGGAAAGTATACAATGAAAAAGAAAACAGTAAAACAAAACTTGCCTCATTGATAAAATAATGCCACTCTGGCTTTTATTAAGGTATGTCTACAGTTTAAAAAACAAAATGTAACTGTAGGGATCCCAATACAAAACAAACTAAATGCATATAGCAATGGCGTGATAAATTAAGTCAACAACGACACTTCAGGAATTTTATGTTAACTTTACTGGACCCACAGCTCTCTGAAACACTCTCTTCATCAGCT
>JACXGK010011629.1:0-15689 GCA_016801125.1 Novumbra hubbsi
TAACGAACGCAGAGACAAGACACAGGAGGGATTAAATACACAGGCAACAAGCAACAGCTGCCGGGAATCAGGGAGGGATGCGTTCACAGGACATGGGAAACAAGACAAACAGGGACAGTGGTGCCTAGAAGGCCGGCGACGTCGAACGCCGGGGGGCTGCGCGACCAGGGGAGCGGCCACCGCTAGGTGGAGACGTGACTGGAATGGTGGATTCAGGGGATGATGGAATCTATTCTGTGGTCATCTATATGTAAAGTCGCTGGGTCATTCAGGGGATGATGGAATCTATTCTGTGGTCATCTATATGTAAAGTTGCTGGGTCATTCAGGGGATGATGGAATCTATTCTGTGGTCATCTATACGTAAAGTCGCTAGGTCATTCAGGGGATGATGGAATCTATTATGTGGTCATCTATATGTAAAGTCGCTAGGTCATTCAGGGGATGATGGAATCTATTCTTTGGTCATCTATATGTAAAGTTGCTGGGTCATTCAGGGGATGATGGAATCTATTCTGTGGTCATCTATAGGTCAAGTCGCTGGCTCATTCAGGAGATGATATAATCTATTCTGAGGTCATCTATATGTAAAGTCGCTGAGTCATTCAGGGGATGATGGAATCTATTCTGAGGTCATCTATTTGTAAAGCCAACGGGTCATTCTATGGAATGGATGCCCTTTGCACTCTCTGATATATTTGCATACAATATTAATCAGTAGATGATTTGCACATCATTGAATTCTGAACGAGATTGCAGTGTAAATTGCAAATCCTTGGTAAAATCTATTTTAAGTATTTTCTTAATTGTTCCAGATTTCAAAGCAGCCTTTATGCCGCAATGATATTTCACAGTCAGTGATATGTTAGACCAGGGGTCTCAAACCAGGGTCTCAAACAGGTTTTCACTCTCACCTCGTACTTGATTGATTAATTAAGTCACTGATTGGTTAAGTCCCTCATCTGGTTATTTAGGTCTGAACCTAGAAGAAATTTACAGGAATAAACTAAAACCTGCAGACACTCGGCCCTCCGTGGAACCGGTTTGAGACCCCTGTGTTAGACTTATTCTTAACTTTTAGACATTTTGAAATGTTTGTTCAAAGTTAGCCGACAGGGCTGACATAATGGTGTGAATAACCTCCTCGCACTCAAGCTCCCCCTTGAGGGGGGTGTAGTTGCAGCAAGCTTGATCATTGTTCTTGGATGGAGGATATGTTCACCTACATGCTTTTTGTTGTACCCATCTGTGTCCTATATAAATACTCACCAAGTTGTCTTTTGATGGGTTCTCTGTGATCTTAACAGTGAAAGGGAGAGACAGGGTCCAATGCAGATCACCTGTTAAGAGAATGGAGCTTGAAACAGCAGGGTTCTGGGTTTGAGTCTATAAATACATTCATACACATGCTGTGGCAGGTCTCCTGAAAGCCAGGGCTTTGTTAGATCAACCCAGAATATGAAATTCATACTTTTCTATATACTTTCTTTAAATTGTCTTTTGCTAAAATACATTTAATACTTTCATGTGATTTCCTCTTAGTAGTACAAACAATAGTAAAATATGGATTGAGGGATGTACAGCAAACGTAATGAAAAATCCCCTGTTTTTAAGTGTCCATTCTAGCGCATTTACATGTTCAACACAGCTACCAGATTAATTTAGCAAGATATGAAATTCTAACTGTATTCAACCTTTTAAATGTTTTGCTACTAATCTGATGCAATAAGCATGTCTTCTCGTTCAGCAGCATCAGTACTGAAACCTAGTTACCAAACACGCTCACAAGATTGGTTAGTTCTAGAGACCTTTTGTTTGTTCAGAGTAAGATAACTACTTTTGTCTACTATGTCCCTACACAGAAAATGTATGCAATGTAACCTTTACATTTGATGCCAATTTGTAAGATATAATGTCTTATAAAATACAGTTTAATTGTCAGATGTGACTGCTTTTCTTATCGGTGTATGAGTTCTTTTTTTACTGCTGTAATAACTGAAAAGTTATTTTGACAGTATGTTTCTTTCATAATGAGTCATTCCTCTTATCATTGTCTTTCATTTTTCTATAGTATGATGTAAACATACTTTGGCAGCAAGTGTAAATAATGTCAGAAAAGAAATAGTGATAATGTATGTGTATATTACCAGAGGTTCCACCCCCCTGTTCTGACATGCCACACATGGCTGTTCAAACATACAGTGTACCTCAGAGTGAAAAGGCACAACTCTCTCACTTTCTGTCTTTGACCATCACTTTTCAGAGATTGGTTGTGTGCAGAGGCGTTCAGGAAGGAAATCGTGCTAACAAGAAAAACTCTTGCTACCTCAGGTAGGTTTAACCAACACTGACTATACTTGGAACCTCTTTTTTAATAGCATGATGAGCAAAACCAACCACGTTTTATAAGTACCCAAGTGTGTGAGAAAGTGTTTTGACACCTCTGAAAGTGTATAGAAGAGTTTCACATGCTTTTAAAAGAAACATTTGAGGTCATTAACAGAAACCAACCATCCTAAAATAAAACCTTAGGTTTAAAAACAGACACCATCGAAGGTTTGCAAGGATATATATATATATATATTTTTTTTTTTTAAATATTTTTGATATATATAAATAATAGGGTCTATGGAAACTACAGGGGCGGAACTGCAGTCACACTTGTTGTCCACGACAACCATGAAAAGGTTGCTGCTGGGAATCTGCTGAATAAAAAAGTACCTGGGGGGTGAGAGGAAGTTAAATAGCAAGAGCCTGGGTACCGGACAGGGACAAAATATATATTTTACCGATATATTTACCCACCAACAATGTTTTTAGAGTTGTGTATTGTCAATTAGTCTTTTCGTCTGTTTATTTTTGTTCAACTGTTATAATTGAACAAGTGAATATAGTTAACTAAAACCAAACCATTATGAAAAACCAAGATAACTGGTTGATGGTCACTGGTTTATTTAGAGGTACTATATAGCTGCTAGCTATAGTTAGTTATCTACAGTAATCGGTTTATAATTTAACGTGTTGAATGTACATTTCTGATATCCTAATGGCGTTTCATATACTTGATTAACATAGGAACAGAGTATTGACCACTTCTCACAACCAAGCTGACATTGACCATAAATAGCTGCTCTTCTAACCCCTCCCTTGTTTACCACCATCCCTTCTACTCGAGGCCTGGTCGAACGAGGCTTGCCTGGTTTTTATTTCACGTCTTTCTCAGCTATGTACACTTTATTTAACAGGAAGGTGGTAAAAGTGTAGCTGGATAGAACCCATACTGCTGAAGTGTGCTTATTAACGCTGGTCTGCTGTCGCTCACAGTGTTTCTATTTATGAAAGCTGATTGGGTACCTGACACATCTAGGTTGGTATTTACATTATAGTCATTTAGCAGACGCTTTTATCCAGAGCCATTTAAGTGCATTCCTCCTAAGGTGTCTTGGAAAACCAACACCATTCGTTAAAAAGTGCATTATTTTGTTTTTCTAAGCGGTGGGGGGGGGGGGTAAAATGACTGAAATTCATTTCATTTCATCCACCTCTCCAAAGAACAGCTCCGTCTGAGAAAGGAGAGGACGCCCATTCATGGAGTCAGGAGAGCTTCAACAGACATAAACACGGGCACATGTGCATTTACACGCAAAATCTGTGCATAACATTACTGGTACCTGAGTAGAGTCCCCTGTGACCAGAAGGAAGGCATTGTTGTCTATTAGGTAACACTGTATGTCCTGTCAATAGAGACCACAGGAGGATTACAAGCTACACATCACCTGCACTGGACATATTGTTGTAATTCAACACTAAGAGTAAATGAAGCAAGCTAACTACCAAGCAAACATTTCAGACCGACATTTCCTATCCAGAGCAGCACACGGAATCAATTAACTCAAAAACCAATAGGTTACGGCTCACACAGCAAGGATATATTGTGTATTTGATTACCTGTCTGCTATCAGTACTGAAATTGTTCTGGGGGAAAAAAATCAAGCTTCATCTGAATCCCTACAGCTATAAAGAGTTTCAAACAGACAGACCATTCAGTAAGCCATTCGCACACACACACACTCTGAACTTCCAGAAAAGGATGTCAACATTTGTTAAGGCGTTATTTGTGGCTTGAAAGTAACGGCTGAGGTTGCGGAACATTTCCTTTAAGTGGATGTAGCCTGGTGGGCCATAATGTTCAATTTAATCAGAACATACGCAGACCAGAAGCTCCTGGAAAATGTGGATCCTTAGCTACTCCAATATAATAAACACAAACAGTTACATGCTATGATAACACATATTTATATTTTATCTATCTAGCAAACCCAAATCTAAGTAATTGTCTATAAACGTACAGGAAATAATAGGAGACTTTCTGTCATCCAGAAGCTGTATGGCGGTGCTGGCCAATACCACACTCTTATTTTCATGTCCTGGAGGAAATCAGGACAGAAATTATAACACAGTACAGAAATCAGGAAATCCAACCACAGTACAGAAGTCAGGAAATCAGAACACAGTACAGAGATTAGAAAACCAGAACACATTACAAAAATCAGGAATTCAGAACATTGTACAGAAATCAGGAAATCAGGACACTGTACAGAAATCAGGACAGCACAGGCATTAGTTTCAACTGACATATTCAAAACAATCAGTGTTTGCATCAGATACACATTTCAAAATATTTACAATCCCCCTTAACCAGAGTACATCCACTGCAATGACATTTGTTTCCTGCTGCAACATAGAAATTCATCCTGACCAGTCCGTCATTAATACATCTATTATTTACTTATTGTAAATTAAATAAATAAATGTTCTATTGTCTTTTGCACCAGTTAATACATTTATATTTGTTTAAGTTAGTGTGCCTGTTAGTACCTTTGCTCTCAATGTTTTATTTTTTTATTTTTTTATTTTTTGCTTGTACAATGTTGTTGTTTGTTTTTCAATATTTCATATTCAGTCGAATTGAGACACAAATTGAAAGACAGATTGAAAGACAGAGAGAGATTTATCCCACAAGATGTCGCCACACCCACACTTTTCCAAACAACCTGCTCTAACACAGAAGCAACTCACAGTAATCTACTCCCTGAACAATAATGGAATCCCGTCAACAGCATAGGATGCCTGGATTGACTCTGATACAAGGTCTGTGCTGAAACGGCTGTGTGTCAAACACCACAGTGATTAGACCTCTTCTTAGGTAAACATTTCTGTGTTGTAAATGTTTTATTCTAATATTTTGAGTTACTGGACTTTTGATTTCCTTAAGTTGTAAGGTGTAATCTTCAAGATTGATAAAGGAAGGTTTAAAATGTTTCACTTGTGTGAATAATCTAAAATATACAGTTTGAAGGTGTCACGTTTTGATGTGTCCCTAGCAATTGTAGCAATAAGATGAGAACCAGATGTTAGAAGAAAATATAAGGAGCCCCTCAAAACATGTTTCCTTGTCGTACCAGTGAACATAAGAGACTGTACTTTGTGTTTCACCTACAAGCTGGTATTAAACTATTAGAATTAAAGTATTGGCTTCCTGGAGAGATTTGAATCAAGTGGACTCAACCCTCGAACCTGAGAGGTGGAACAGAATGATCTGCACAGTTGGTTGTTTTAGAAGCCCTCAGGGGGTTAACAGCAGAATAGAAAGGTAGTCAATGTTTTGGCTCATCAGTGTATGTGAAGGAATACCTTTATTCTTGTGTTATCAGAAACAGAAGTAACTTTTTTTCTCTACAGATTTGACAACTAGTTCTACTTTGATCCCCCAAACCCCATTGAGAACCCCTTTCCAGTAATTCATACATTTGGTTTGCAATTACAATACTTTTATTCACAAGTATTATATAAAGCTCTCTTTGTCATGTAAAATATGGAAAAATGGATGGGACAGCCTCGCGGGCCGCATTTGGCCCTCGGGCCGTAGATTGCCCACCCCTGCTCTAGGCAGTCCATAATTTTTGAGTTACTAATTACCTCCGCCCCTAAACACTTAGTGGTGCCATGTTCTGTTGGTTGTTTAGGAAATAATGCAACTCATGAGCCACCTGACCTCAAGAGATCCCAAAAGCCTAGGAACAGTTACGAATGGCAGATAAGATAGTAATTACCTGCATTCCCAGAAAACAGATCCAGAGTTTGACCAGAGAGAGAGGTCATGGAGTCATCTGGTGAATTATAACTTTATTTTAGTGTTCTCTGTGTCCTAGTGTGCTTGTACTATTATTCAGTGCATACTTGATTTTATGAATAGATATTGATTAGCATTATTTATCAATACATGCAGTTCAATACATTTCTGGCTTATGAATATATGACAGCTTATTGATTATTAAAATATCACTTCTATAATACTATGGTTACTTATGTGATTCATTAGTACATTCTTTATGTGGATATGTGAAATAACAAAAATTCCCCTTCAGTAGCCATCAGTGCTTCTTACTAGAGTTAGGCTGACTTATCCGCATTGTCATAATCGTCATTACAACAGCATTGTTAAACAACTGTTAAAGATTGCAGTCCAAAGGATGGGTTATTTACCAAGGGACTATAGTCATATGAAATAAAGAAAGAGAAAAACATAATTGTTTGCAAGGATTCAAATTTAATCAAAAGCAATCAGTCCGATGCTTCAGTAGCGGGCCGTCATTAGCTGTTTATAGAAGGGTACGAGAGAATGCCACTACAGCGAGTCAATACCAAGGTGGGGGCGTTCCAGGAGGACCGACATTGACCACAGGATCTTTCTTTGTGGACTTCCGGAAGAACTTGCTCTTTCTGAACAACTTTCTGAACGGGAAGCACGACCACCGTCGGCCTGCAGGGGTCAGACAAAGAACACAGTGAGAACTACAGACATGACAAGTTGCAGGAGAGCAACTGCCACAGACAGACGCGCTCTTACCATCCTGATGGGTGACAGGCTTGGAAAAGCGCTGAGGTCCTTGATCTTGTCCAGTACTTTTCTCATTCTCAGTTGTTCTCTCGCTCTTCGTTGTGACAGGTGTTTTGTTCTCTGAGGTCAGATTGGTGGCTGTTTCTAACACCTCAGTCAGGTCCAGGGAGGCGTCCATGGTCTTGGTTGGTCGGCCTGAAGTAAAAATAAATAAATAGAGAACTATAGAGAGCGAAGCAACTTTCAATACTTGGACTGTAACAGCAATATATTAACTTGAAGATGTTCTGTCAAAGACATGTTTATACCACACAGGTCCTGGGAGGGCAAGGCCTTGAAGGTATCCAGGGGGAGGGTTGGGGCCTCACAGGGCTTCTTGCTTGGGGAGACGTCCTTAGCCGGGTTGATCAGTTCAAATACCCTAGAAAATCACAGTACTTAGATGACTATCCTCAACATCTGTATGAGAACAGATCCTAACTTAGCACTCAACTATCCAGAAGAAAAGGACATTAGAAACGAAGAAACAGTGGTTCCAGGGTTAATGTTTTCCCATGGTCATCCTGTAGTGGCTTAAGCACATGTCTTTCAGAGTCACAAACGTCACCCCACTTCTAGAGTGCAGCAATGGAATTTCTATAGAAAAAACTAGCTATCGTTCTCACATCTGACGGAGTACCAGCACCTCCTTCTTCTCCACAGCCAGCCTATATTCAGTCGAACGGGTCTTCAGTTGTTGGTATTGAAGTTTCTCCTCCATCATCTTCAGGTGCTCAGAGCTGTGCCAGACACACATTGCAAACAAATATGTGTGAACACATTTTTTGTCTCACGTGAATATACTTTACTTTATGTTTGCAAGTGTTTATCACCTGACTTTGACTTTCACAGAATTTCACATTTATTTTTGTGAGTTTCCAGTTTCCCTTTGTATCCAGCACAAACACCACCACAAAACCTAACATAGTTTAAATCTGCATATTGCCCCTTTTCCCTCTGTGAGGGATGTGAATTATAACACATCCTAACATCATCAAGATCGCATCACATTATATTATCCACTTACTATTTTGTAAGGTTCTGCTCATTGGTTTCCTTGGCAGCCTGGAGTTGAAGATTTAAATCTCTGTTCTCTTCTTCCAGAAGTTTTAATCTGATCTGTAAAAAGTCCATAGAAAATATTACTATTTACAGTTTTGTGTTCCCTGAATAACTTTACTAAATTACTTAAATATAAATGCATCCTAGTAAACCTGGACTCATCACTAACTTACCAAGGCTGCATCCCTCATCTTATTACACAGTTTTCCTTTATTCTTTATTATGATTATTCTATTATCAGGACAGAATCATCATTATTTGCTATAGTCAATGTCTGTGTAATAGATGTGGGGTTTTACAACAGAATCTGAACACTTACCTTCAGTACCTGACATTCGTGCTGTGATGACTGGTTTGCTAACTGCATTTCAGGCTTTGTTTCACATGCTGTAAGCTGAACATGAATAGATTTAAAACATACAGTGAGATAATGACAAAAGTTGATAATATGGTCAGCATATCCCAGGTCTAACTTGGATAGATTCTAAAACATACCAGTCGTTTGACAACAAACAACTCTTTCAGGGTGTTATACAGTTCCGTGTATAGCTGGGAAAATCGAACAGCCATGTCTGTCTCCGTCACTTGGTCACAGAATGAAATAAGTCTTGGGTTATGGAACATAGAAATGCGTATGTCTTCATATCTGAGGTAAATAGTTAAAAAGTTACTTACATGGGTATCTCCTTTTTTTCATCTGTAATATGACGAGGCAAGAAAATAATGTTAAAACAAGGACTGCATTGATACATTATCGAAATATTTGCTAGTGCTTGTCCTTGATTAAAATAAATCATTAAGACAGTAGTAAAATGTTAGAATACTACCACTAGGACGATCCCCATGAAGGTCAATGCTGAAACCACTGTCATTATGAGCTTCCATTGAACTCTGTTGCTTGTTAATGGATTCCATTGCACATGGCCTAGTAGAGTAAAGAGACACTGGACAAACAAACACATAAACATTCACATCAGACTGGATGACTCAAAGAAGATTGCTGGCAGTCAGTGAGGAGGTACTATTCATCCCAAGTGGATAAAACATACCAAATAGAACCATTGACCCTACATTTTGTAATTACCTTCAGTGAATAGTGTCACCTGTAAATCTATCTTTAAAGTTATATATTCCAAACGGATTCATTCACTTAGTTTGCCTGGCTAAGTGGCTAAGCCCTTGGTCCCTTCACAGAACAGCAAACCACTGTAAGGAATCATAACCTGCCGATTCATGGCTTCTATCGTGTTTAAATAAACATGTTTTGTACACTACTTACATCCTCAAGTCCAGAAAGAAGTTCGCTAAAGTGAAAAAACGCTAATAGTAAATAGAAAACGATCCCGGTGTTGGTGATCGATTCCACGGTGGGCCAAGGGGCACCAAACTCCAGTAGCTCTTCGTTGCTTTCCATATTGATAATGGGGACCAGTCACCGCACAAGGTCATATATAGATTTTATCAATTGGATTCTAAACGTCACAACCGTTGATCATGAGGCGCCTATTGGTTCTGTCTTAAGATGTTAACGGACATGGAACTCCCTGCAAACCAATGGAAATGTAACGCAAAAGCTTGCTAGAAAGATGCAGGAGTTCAACACACCTTTTTCCTTTCAGTTTTTGGTCATAGCATATTCATACATAAGCAATAGCCAATATAGCGTTGCTGCCTCGGAGAAATAATATTAACTGGATCCATTCTCTTGATCAAATTAGTCTGATGAATTGGTTAATGGCTAAATTATGGTTTATCAGAAACGCCTAAAAAGGATTCAGTCGGCTAGCCCAGGCGATATGGACGGTGCTACGGCTGTGTAGATATTCGCGCTTATAGCCTACTAAATTACATTGTCCAGAATTTCAAGAATCCCAAAAGGCCTAGCTTTAAAACGAGATTTTGGTTCCATTTTTATATTTTTGTTGAGATGGCAGCCTATACGATTGGATTCATAGCGCTAATATAGTACTTTTTTTAACTCGTACTATGCACAAAACGTGTTCCTAGTATGAACATGATTCATTGTAATATATATCATATGAACTGTTACGATGCTGATTACCTATAGGGATACATTGCCACTTTCCAACTTGCATATTTTATTGGGTGTATAAAGAGTAGCTGTAAGTGTCTTTGCTGAACATTAAAAATAAATAATCACAAATATCTAAGATTTGTGTAAATTCATAAATGCTGTAAGTAATTTTTGTAATGTCTATGCAAATAACTCTCTCCCTCCCGGAGTGCAGCGGTATTTTAAAGAACGCACTTTGGCTTTTGCAGACTACTAGAAAAGGCCAACTGACATGTATCGCATTAAATTAATATTGCATAAGGCACAATCTATTGGGGTTCCCAAATTTGTTCTATAGCTGTGACAGAACATCCGTTTGTTTACATAAACAATGTTATTTCACAAAGCTCTATCAAACAGTTTTAGTGCAGGGAGCGTGTAGCAGTCTGGAGCGGATTTCCCGCCACTTTGTCCATACTTTGCCTGAATGAGAGAGTAGCGTCGACAGAGAGACGGTGTAACAATTACTTCAAGATATACAGAGACAAATCTTAGACATTTGTCGTGAACCGTCATTAACATATGACGCAACATAACAGATATATTAGTAGGGTCCCAGAGTGACGCCATAGTCTAAATACTGTGAATGCGTACTGCTGCGTGTGTTCGTCGAGGTTGAACAAGTAGGCCTACAGATTTACGTGCAGAGATTAATACAATAATGTGTTCCCATCCCATATAATCCAGTATCCAGCTTGCCTGGCATTCATGACAGAAGGTTTTTGTAAAATTAAATCAAGTTGTTTATATAATGTGCAGAAAAGGTAGTCCAGAGAAGTGCATTAATGTAAAGCATTATGTAGAATTAAGTTCTGAGTTTAAATTATGGGGCTGAGAGTGTCAATGTCAGTGGGGATCGTCTGGCCTTGTTGATGGGACCAGCTGCCGATGGGAAGAAGCGGTTCTTGTGGCGGGAGGTGTTGGTCCTAATGGACACAAACAGGATCCTGGCATAGGTTCCTGAGTCATCCAGGTGCTGGAGGATAAAGTAGAGAGCTATGTTAATTGGATCGTTATACCTGTTGGCTCTGTAGGCAAACTGCAGGGGGTCCAGGAGAGGGTGTGTGATGGCTTTAAGGTGAGACAGCACAAGGCGCTTAAATGACTTCATGACCTCAGAGGTCAGGGCGACAGGTCGTTAAGTCCTGTGATCCTTGTTTTTTGGGGATGGGGATGATGGTGGAGGTCTTGAAGGAGGCTGGCATGTGGCATGTCTTCAGTGAGGTGTTAAAGATGTCTGTGAACACCGGAGACAGTTAATCAGCACAATGCTTCAGGGTGGATGGAGAGACAGAGTCTGGCCCAGCTGTTTTGCGGGGGCTCTATTTCTTAAACAGTCTGTTAACGTCCCTCTCCAGGACAGAAAGAGGCATCGTTGTTGTATGAGGGGGGGCACTGGGATAGGCAGTTTGGGACTGCTTCATACCCCTGCTGAGGTAGGGAGGTGGGCTGGAGCTGGTGGATGGATGCACAGGGGATGATGTCAGGACTGTCCCATTGTCTTTTAAAACAACAGTAGAACTCGTTCAGGTCGTTAGAGTCAGGCTAGAGTCATTTTTGGAATGGGGGGCTTTAGGCTTGTAGTTGGTGATCTGTCTAAGGCCCGACCAGACAGAAGCAGAGTCGTTAGCTGGGCATTGTTGTTGTAATCTCTCAGAGTACAGGCGTGTAGAATTTCTCATCTTCTTACTAAAACTGTACTTGGACTCTTTAAACCTGTCCTTATCCCCACTCTTGAACGTCTCCTGCTTTTCCATCCTTAGCCGTCTGAGTTTAGCTGTGAACCAGGGTTTGTCATTGTTATAACTCACCCTTGTACGTGATGGAATACAGCAGTCCTCACAGAAGCTGATGTATGACGTCACAGCCTCTGTTAACTCATCAAGACTGTTGGAAGCAGTCCTAAAAACATCCCAGTCAGTACACTCCAAGTATGCCCGAATATCCTCCATAGCTGTACTGCTCCATTGCTTTGATTTCCTGACAACTGGTTTACAGAGCTTGAGTTCATGTCAATATACAGGAATCAAATGAAGTAAACTCTCGGGGAGAGTAGAAAGGTCTACAGTTTATATAGAATGATTCCAGTGCCAGGTTGACATCCCATTATGTCTGCGACTTTCAATGCACAACCTCATGTCATAGCATTTTAACACTACCTACCTGTCTATCTAGCTGAGGTCCAACACCTCACCAAGGGTCCGGGAGCTGGAGGCTTGCACCCCACTACTCTATGCTGGGAAGCTCTCACCAGCTGCAGTCCCTGAGTTGGGAGTGAGATGCTGGTTGATAACCATGGGTTCTGTTATAATGCTGAACCTTTTGTGTACGGTTTACCTTTTCAATACTCATGTCAATAGCTTTATGATTCCTGCCACCACTTGTATGTTTGTATACTTGCTTCAAGGTAAAGTAAATGTGGAACACAGAGGACTTTCAAAGGTATTTTTTTGTGTTTTGGTGTTAAAGTTCTATATCAACTTCATCTACTTCCTCTGAGTTTGATTAACATGGGGACACCCTTTTTTGTTTCTGGGTTACATTGGTAGGAACTATGAGTAGCAAATTCAGTTAGCATAGAATGCTAACTAGATGTTCAAACCCTGTGGTAATGATAATTAGGCTTGCCTTTTGAAACTACAGCTTTATTTAGTTTATACTGGAAGCAAAGCTATAGAAACGGTATCCACAAGTTTTGGCTCTAGGGAACTAGATCAAATTGTTAAAATTCTCAACTATCCCTTAAGATCTTCAGGTCAGCATGCTTCTTTTGGAGGATACAGTTAAAAGTATCCTCAATTTGCTTTGTACTGGGTTGTGAAATGGCAGTCTACATTCTATATTACTGTTAGGAGACATAATTGACAAGTCAAAGCTAAGAATGCTGCTATTGCACAGTTTTGGTGGTTTTGCTTTGCATTTACTGTGCCATCTACACGATCACATCGCAGAACTGCCATAAAATGATCAGATGCCAGGAGCTGATATATTCAAACTGATCCTGCCTGCAAGCTGTGCATGGTCATCTGTCAGACTGTTTCATAATCAAATCTGGACACTTGAGTTGGTTGGTTTTGATCAAATGGAAAACAGCACTGAATTGAAAATAAACATAATTATATTAAATCATGATGGCACACCAGAAGCACAATCATATATCTTTTAATCTAAAATTAATTAATTGTATGGTACACTTTTTTATTGTCAATGAACTAGTTCTTAAACCATCATACCCTTCTCAATAGATCGAGATGCTATGATACACATGCATGAACACAGAGATACATGCATGCTCTCAGAGATACACATCTGAAGAAGGAACACACATAAATTCCAACAAACTCTTCAATCCAAATGCAGAGGGCTTTAATAACAGATTAAGCATAAGGTAGATACAAAAGCTCAAGTAACAAAGTGGTGGTTCTTTGAGGTTGACAGATCAGAACGGGCCGGCCCTAGGCTTAAGAGACATAGACGTTGCTTAAGGCCCCTAAATGCTAGGGGGACCCAGACCACTAAGCAAATCTTGCTTAGGGCCCTCAAAAGGCTAGGGCCGGCACTGAGTTCAGAAGTAACATCATGCTCTTAACACCACTATGAACACACACTCAGAGACTCTTAAAGGTGCACTCCTTCACATGGTCACTGCAAAAACACACAGTTCTCAAAAGTGGTCTTATCCTGCCTGAAAGTAACTTACTTATTGATTGTTGCTCTTCTGGTTTCCACTAAACCAATGATTGATTTGCAAGGTGGGACTCCTGTCATAATACCTTTAGAGACGTTTCTTTTTGGGCTGATATCTACTGAGATTTCTACTCAAAGAATTGTCATCGGGAGCGGCTGAAGGTCTTTGTCAAAAGCACATTACCAAGGCTTGAAAATACAATACAGAGTTTTAAGAAGCCAAAGATTTAATTAAATTAATCCTTTGATTAATATCTGATTTCACAAAACTGCTTTTAGACAGGTTATAACGCTCCCAAAGTCTGTTTGTTGTCAAATGCACAAAAAACATAGCATCGCTCTGAGCAGTGAATTTCTTATGACATGGCACGGGATCCATGTAGTGGTATTAAGTAAAATATAAGCAACAAAATAGAAAGCATTGAAGGGAGTCCACTGAATTTTGGCCAGCTTTTGTAAGCATCACTATTTATTTTTTATGGACTTTGCTTGCTAATGACAACATCGGACTAAGTAAATTTGATTATGATGAATACAACTTTCTTTTTGACTACCATTTAGCCTACTTTACCCATGTTGTAGTGCAATTTAGACAAAAGCTAACCAGCACCTGTTTAAAGGTAATTAGCACAAAATCTGGTCAACTATATGACTGCAGTGTCATAATAGTTACCATGGTGGCAATGCACCCCAGTGACATAAGTGCAATCCATGTATAGTGTACAAGTCGATTATAAAAGCATTCGTAGTATGTCAAGACAGCCTAAGCTAGGACATTTCTCTGAGTTTTCTATTCAGGTACAAGGTGTGAAGAAAGATTTTCGGACAATTGCTTGAAACCACAAACCTTTTTGCTTGGGTTGTCAAGTACATGTTTTGTGTTGTAGTATTGAGAGATGTTTCTCACTGTATGGACTTCACTTATGTATCACGTTTTTTCCCACATACATTTGTAATTGTACTTTTTTAAATTGTATTTCTTGGACTACATTCTACAAACATGACATTTTCCAGACACAGTTGTCATTTATACGACACCTACAATTCACTACCACATGCCCCACCTTGTCTTCAGATCTACATCACCGGAACAATATAAAAGTATTAAAATAGACTGCAGCTGGTTGTTTGACATTGAAAATATCAAAGAGGAGGGGTTTAAAAACACATCATCATCACCACATACAGTATCTGCATTGAGTCACAACTTGTAACCCATGAAATGGAGATTGTCCATATTGACGGGGGGTTTGATTATCAATTATTAATACACACTTATATATCTTGAACTTGACCGCTCAATCTTGTGCTCAACCCATGGCTACCGAAGTGGTCAGGGTTGTGTGTGATGCATGAATGTATGTGACAAAAAAAGTTGAGTGTGTGGCAGTTACTTAACAATGTACATACAGCACAAACTCACGTTACTTCATAAACACATATAGGGTGGTACTTTAACCGTGAAGGGGCGGGGTTTACCAGGCGAGAGGCGTCATGTGACACGAAACACTCTCTCTCTTTCTGTGAAGGTGTAAAGTGAGTGTGGAGCTGGGTGGGGCGGATCTTAGACAGGCATGGGCGGGGCTACTTGGCATTGGCGGAGCCACTGAGCATCTTCCTGACGGACTGGCAAATCGCCTCGCGGTCAATGCCGTAGATCTTGAGCAGCTCGTTGGGCTTGCCGCTGCGGGGCACGTGGGCCACAGCCAGGCGCTGCAGGGTGAAGCCCTGTTCATTCACCACTGCAGAGCACACTGCCTCTCCGAGACCACCTGTGGAACAGCATCACATTCAACACACTGGATCTGTTCATTCACCACTGCAGAGCACACTGCCTCTCCGAGACCACCTGTGGAACAGCATCACATTCAACACACTGGATCTGTTCATTCACCACTGCAGAGCACACTGCCTCTCCGAGACCACC
>JACXGK010011630.1:0-15729 GCA_016801125.1 Novumbra hubbsi
TGTGTGTTTACTGTAGACCAGTCCTAATGTCCACCTCATCCATGTGTGTTTACTGTAGAGCAGTCCTAATGTCCACCTCATCCATGTGTGTTTACTGTAGACCAGTCCTAATGTCCACCTCATCCATGTGTGTTTACTGTAGACCAGTCCTAATGTCCACCTCATCCATGTGTGTTTACTGTAGACCAGTCCTAATGTCCACCTCATCCATGTGTGTTTACTGTAGACCAGTCCTAATGTCCACCTTATCCATGTGTGTTTACTGTAGACCAGTCCTAATGTCCACCTCATCCATGTGTGTTTACTGTAGACCAGTCCAAATGTCCACCTCATCCATGTGGGTTTACTGTAGTGCCCTGTTGCGAGATTAGTAGAAGAGCAAAATAAATGGATGTTAAAGGACATCTGACCAAGCAGCGGAAAGTTCCTGGTAAAATCAGGGAACAAGGATCGTAAGGGCAAAATAAGCCTGAAGTGGTATTGAGTGTTTTTTGTACAAACAATGTTCTCATCCATTTAGAAGTGTCTTTATGATCTTAGCATGTTGTATCTGTAACAATATCTTGGTCAGATTTACAACCACAGGAAATAGTCTTCTCTTTCATCATGACTTTTCACATGTATCTGTGTTAAACCATTTTTTGCTGCCAGTCCCTCCCCCTTTCTGTGTCTTATCTCATCCCTGGTCTATAGTGACTTGTCAGTTTTAGTAGAAGTTGATTTAGAGGGGCTGGTCGCATACAATGAATAAATACATATTTTTTTTGGCAGATTTTAGTTACTTTCACGTGTTTAATGGATAGGCCTTATAAGGAAAAGGAATCAATTGTCTAATTTAATATTAGTAACTTTTCCATGCATTTCTTTGTACTGTTTGGGCTTCATCTGGAATTAACCCTGGTGCTCTTAGGAAGCACAATCACATTGAGAGGGGGATGGATGTATTGATGAGTAGGAGGGAATGGGAAGAGTAGGTAGGATGTAAGGGAAGCTTATGGGCACATACAGAGAAAGAACCTAGAAAAACCCTTTGTTTGTTTTAAAAACTTCTAGTGGAAGTTTGATGAAGTCTACTAGTATTTGTCCATACTGTACCCTTCATTTGACATAACAGCATTCAAATCGCTTTGTAGAAAGTCTATTCCAGTGAGCTTTAAATAGGCTTACACCCACTGAAATGTCAAAGCAGACGGAGGAGGCTCTCCAGATCCCAATAACATCTACATTGGTAGGGGGAGGAAGCCGGGCTAAACTACTTCCTCAAAACACAGCTTTGATAGACAACAGACAGATGAAAAGTGATATAACTGATGCATAAGGAAAGAGTAAAGAGCAGCAAAAAGAGGAATCCAAACTGAAGAGGACAAAAAGTGAGATAAATGAGGCAGCCAGGGCAGAGAGGAAACGTTAAACTGAGGGGACAAGAGACAGAAAAATAAATATGAGAGGATGAGGAAAGGATGAGGATAAATGTGATAGGGGAACAGAGGGGAGGTGAAAGGAAGCTGTTTCCTGTTCAAACAGACCGGTCGATGACAACGTCTGACATCAAAGAGAAAACAGAGGTAGGTGGAAAAAAGAAAATGAGAGCTCTGATTGACACATCTGAGAAGGACGGCAGAAAGAGATAGGGGGAGGGGGGGGGGGGAAGAGAGGGATGAACAGTGATGACGAAAAGAGGGAGGGTAAAATGGATGATAAAACGGTAAAGGCTTGGTTTGTGTCTGTAGGGTGGGACCAATGGCGTAAACAACATGCACGGGCTGACAGTGCCTGTGTGATCTCATAAGAGTGAGGATGTGAGAAAGAGAGACAGAAAGAGGAGGAAAGGGAAGGAGAGAGAGAGGGAGGGAGGGAGGGAGATGTGTACGTGAGGCAGGACACAGAACAGGTCAGAGGGCAGAAAAGGAGAGAGGGGGAGATGAGAAATGAACCGCAAGGAGCAAGAGGAGTAATCCATTAAAAAACAAACAGTAGCTGTAGCATCAGCCCATTAACATACTGTACAGCCCACAGACTACAGGCCACATTATTAATTCAGGGGCATTTCCCTATAGAACAAAACAAAAAAATACAAAAACTTGCATCTTGAGAGCTGAGCAGCTGAAAGCTGAAGTGTTGTCAGATGTATGTACTCGTTCTAACACAATTTGTCATGTGGAGGTTTTGTTGGGACTCGTGCTGACATATGAACGACATGACCCAGGTACAATGTCATTTGTCATGCTGTCATAGAATAAGACGAGCTCTTCACTGATGTTCTACAGTTGTCCAGTACAATGTTCTCTAGTACATGTTCTGTAATTATCTTGTCCCATATCTTCTGAATAATTATCTTATTAAGAACGCATTTTCCCGTTGTAACAAATTATTATTATTATTATTAACTCTGCAATGATCTGTTAATGATCTGAATTGATTAGATAGAAAGCTAGCCAACTAACAAGCTAGAAACAAACATCTGATAGAAGTTGGGAGACCTACTGAAAATATGTATACCACTGATGCTAGCTACCATCCCAATCCCAGCTATAATTCTGCTAAATACATTATTTGGTTACATCGACTAGCTTCTTGGTTTGTGTCTGATTTTATTTTGTTCATCAGCACAGTTATCATTGTAAAAACTGTGTACATTTGTCAAAGGTCATTTCTACATTCTTCTAAATATATTCCTCTAAACATATTCACAGTGTTAAAGACAAATCATACTGCATGTGTCAGGTTATCAGAAATTAAACACAGTTTCTACCCATTACTATATAACTAAATTTCTCCAGCCCACAATTGCGACATCCAGCATCTTTTCCTCTAACACCAGCCGTTGTTTAAAGCTGTTTAAACTCTGGGTCTTTACAACTGTCTGCACAAACTGTCAGAACACATCTCAGGGTATATATGCCAGCTGTTGCCGTGGAAGAGCACAGCATTCCATTTGCAGTGGTTTTATAGGGAAGCCTATTTGACATTAAACCGTCAGATCAATACATGTCCATCTAGTAACATGCTCTAGTGAGCGATATGTCAGCTCCATTTTGGAGCTTAAAATTTAAACAATGAGATTTATTTGTATCAGGATCATCATTTGTGTATCCACACTACTGCACTGCACACATTGGATCAGACACGGTCCCGTATCTCTCATGCTCATCACTGTGAATAAAAAAAGTAGGTTCCTCATGTAAATTACCAGAGCTTGCCATGGATGAACAGTTGATTAGTAACAATTAATTGAGGATCTGTTAATTTAGCTGTCTTAGTGAAATGTCTACACTACGTGCTGTACTTTTCACCAGGGCAAATACTAGTGCAAAATGTAGAGAGTTGGAAGCCATTTGAGACACATCAATATTGTGAAGTATTCCCTGCCCAGGTACAGTGTACATATTAATATAACCATAGCAAACGGTTTGGGGTGACATTTGTTCTGATTTATGCCAGGGTAGTCATCTCTGCTCATATTATTCAGATCAGCCAACACCTGTTTTGTAGAATTTTAATGTGAAGAAAATGCAATTAATTTAAAAGCATTCATTGCAACAGGGAGTGGAAAGAGAGATTTGAAAGTTCTGGAGTTCCTTTATGGAATCACATTTACTAGATGTATATATTTAAAGATAAATACTATTTACTGAATATTTAAAAACAGAAAAATACATAATAACACTCCTGTAGTGCCTACAGTTTCCATACGGCAGCTAAACCAGTAAGCAGGACTTTGTAAGCAGGACTAGAACAGATATAACTAATGAACTAATACTGTTTAGACCATTATAGGGTAAACACTTCCACTTGCTGTATCGTTTTAAATTGTTTCGAAAGCACTAGAGCATTGCAGGAAGTGTCTTGATCACTGACCAGTGAGTTTATATATGAGGGAGATATGGTATCTCTGAATCCCTCGGAAGGATCACTCTGACTACTAGCTTGCATTAAATGTGTGACATCCACTGGATGATTTATAACCAGTTTTGTGGCAATCTGAACAAGATTTCCTCTGGTCTGCTTTTCCTCAATGTATGCTACAATGATAAGAGACAAAATGAGAAAGACAGATTTTGTGGGCTTTTGGGGCGAGAAAAGAAAGCCAGAACTGTTAAAAGAGAAAGTGTAAGACAGTTGAAGACCTATTTTGTCACCATAATGAATGACTCCAACTGCAACACAAAATGCCTGAGTCATTTAAAACAGAACCAAATCCTATTTAGGTTAACTTGCGCTAGACTGTATTCCTCTGTCCTGCTGCCGATATGTTTACCAATATGCCAATGGAGGAGAAAGAAGAGAGGCAAACGTGCCAGGATCCTTTGTAGATCTCGGATAAGATATTGCAATCTGCCGTTACAAAGCATTTTACTTGCAAATGTTCGATCCCTGGACAATAAAACGGGTGAACTACACCCTCTGATTAAATTCTTGCAGGACATCGCAAACTACGGTGTGCTGCGAACAAACCGTATTTTTGAGCAGTTCCACACTGGAATGTGAAATCCATAACCACTCTCCAGGAGTGCTTTAAAACAACAGATTGGCAGATGTTGCAGCCGATCGACACATTGATAAATACACAGATTCTGTCTCAGCATTTACAGCTCTGCAAAAAATTAAGAGTGCACTGCACCTTTGGGTTAAATTTGCGGTGGAACTCTTTTGTTCCTCACTGTTCCTTTCCAAAGCTGTATCTCCAAGTGCATGATTAATTGCAATGTCCATACTAAGCTCAGAGCATGGTCTTCTGCCTACGGATCCAGGAATCTGGAGGCTTTGAGGAGGTCCAGATTTGACTTACTAAAGAGAAACTAAAGGGATAGGTGGAGTCTTACTACCACAGCATGCCACATACACATCGATAGAGCTGGGTTAGAGAGATTCTCCGGCTTCAAGTTCCTCAAGTGTGTTCATCAAAGGTGACCTCACCTGGTCCAGACAAGCAGACTCAACTGTAAAAACATCCCAAAAGCATCCATACTTCCTGAGGAGACTCAAGAGGTTGTCTGCAAAAACTCTCACTTACTTTTACAGGTTCACCATTGAGAGCATCCCCTCAGGCTGCATTACGGCCTGGTACGGCATCTGCTCCACTGCTGATCGCAAAGCTTTCCAAAGGTGGTAAAGTCAACGGAGCTCATCATCATTGCCATCTCACCTCCTTGCAAGGCATCTACTACACTTGATGCCTTAGGCAAGCACAAACATTATAAAAGACTACAGCATCAGGTCCCACACATCCAGACTAGTCTCCTCAACCAGCAAAACTTAGTCTTGTTACTTTCTATGTACATTAGCATTTCCATTTATATGCACTACAACACAAGATTATACTGTCCATAATCACATTTATACATAATTAAAAATTGCTTCTGGTCACTATTGTCATGTAGGTTTCGTGTTTTCTGCTATTATTATTATTTGCTTTATATATTTATTCATTACTACGTAGATGTTGCATGCCATGTCTTAAGAATGTCATTGTTCAGAATGACGCATGTTATTCAGTGCAATTGACAAAAAGACTTGATGTGATGTGTTAATGTGTATCTGATATTTGGTGTTTCTGTCTGGAGAAGAGTTATTGATGAAGTGACCCTGGATTAACTTGCTCAAGGGGTAAAGAGCCTAGCTTTTTTCTCCGTCTCCTACTTCTTACTTCATAGAGAAAAGAAAATCAGTACTTGGCTCCATGCATAGCAGAACTAAAGCCTGTTCCTACCCCACCCTACTTTCACCTTGCCCTTGAAGTCCTTTCCGACCTTCCCAGAAATGTTCTTACATTTGGGATGAGGCAAGTGTTCTCATTAAGATCTGTCCTTTCAGGCAAGTTCGCATTCAAGACCACAACATGGTAAACCAGCTGAAATCAATAGACAGGAGCCTGCTCCCCAAGTAAGCCTCTCTGGTATCTTACTCAGCACTACTACTAACATTGGATAAGCCCACACAGTCAATCTGTAAACCAATCTATTTGGTGGCTCAGGTCTGTTGGTTTATTCGTGTCTCTGGGTTTATCTTGTGTTAAGCTTTGTACAGTGTACATTGTGAAGAACAGCCTGGGTGGGTCATCTTTATAGTGTTACACTGGGACGTAAATTTAGCTTCTTTAGAAATCTGTGTTTATACAATTAATAAGAAAGCCAAAAGTGAAGTGTTCATTTTCTTGTTGTCTTGTGATCTGTATAATACTGCATGTTATATATGGTCATATTAAATGTATACCATCCTTAACACCACCTCAGTTGAGGTAATAAACAACAGAAGCATTATTAACCCATCAGTCAACATCTCCCTGTCTCTTCCCCTCTCCTGCTTTTCCATTTGATTTACTCCCTCTTTCGCTGTTGGCCTCAGTTCATTTTCTCCCAATCGCTTGCCGCTCTGCTTTAAATCTCAGCTGTGTCAACTTTTCTCTCCCTTTTCTCTTCTGTCTCTACACGTCTCCCTTCACTGACTTATCTTTAATCTAAAAAATCCTTACGTTTTACTGTGTCTAGCTCTCTACACACCGCCACTCCTCCCCTGTCGTTCATTTCCCTTTCTCCCTCTCACCTCACAACTGAGGGAGCTACTTAACTTTCTTCAGAAGTGAGAAGGCGGATTGTCAGAGCTTTATATTTAGATGAAATACTTCTGCCTAAAAGTGAATTCCTTTGCTAAATTGTACCATTCATAACATTACAATACCTTACTGAATATGACACATATCAGTTAAACCATTTATTGAAGAAATATGAACAGGAATGTGCATATTAATGTCTTGACTTTGGGGATCTGCTCACACGATCGTGTTTATGGCACTAACAACAGTAACATCACCTTTAGGGAGGTTTTTCTAGCCGATGTGTTTTAACACTGTTGTTGCTTGCTCCTTGGGGTTTCAGGCTGGTGTTTTGTGAAAGCACTCTGTGACAACTGCTGATGCAAAAAGGGCTTTATAAATACATTTGAGCATATTCAAGCATAGCATTTATTTTGCTGAAACACTGGCCTCATTGGGCTTGGCCTATGAACAACATGTATTACTATATTTAATTGAAAACAGTACAACATGAAATTTTGATACTGAGATTTATTTTTGTTTTGGGATAAATACATGCCCATGCGGCCCTGGATCTTGTTTATAAATGGTTTCTTCTTTACCTAATAGAGTTTTAATTTGTGGATGCTGTGACATACTGGGTCCACAGATGATCACAGCAATCCAATAAAAGTTTTTCGGCCTTGTCCCTTGCGTACAGAGTTTTCTCTGGGTTTTCTAAATCTTTTAATGATATCATATACCGTGGATGACATCCCTTAACTCTTTGCAATTTTATGTTGAGAAATGTTATTCTTAAATTGTCGTACTATTTGCCTCCCCATCTTTAATTCTGATAGACTCATCCTGGGATGCTATTTTAATACCCACTCATGTTACTGACCTGTTGCCAAATGTTGTTCCACCCAAAATTATTTTAGCATTACATAACATTTCTAGTTTTCCTGTGCCTCTGGCCTAGCTTTTTTTAAACATATTACTGGCATCAAATCCAAACTGAGCATGTATTTTCCAAAAAACAGTAAAGTTTCAACATGATATGCTACCTTTGTACTATTTCAAAGAATAAAGTTTAGTATAAAGTTGAAACGATTTGCACATCATTGCTTTCAGTTTTTCTTTACATTTTATGCAACATCCCAACTTTTGTGGAATTTATGCTATACCCAAGGAACGCAATCTTAGCCTACACAGCCTGCATTTTGCATTATTAGCACAAATTCATAAATTAAACCATGAGTCTGGTTAAGCGTAAAACATTTCCTAATAGACCTGTGTTTGTTTAAGTCGTGGAAACACATCAACTATCATTACTCCTAATGCCACAGGTGTTCTGTTTACCCTGCCTGCACCTGTTATCATGTTTCTACCTGTACTATACAAAAACAGCCCTGTATACTCTTCTCATAAGAACACAGACTATTACTTCACACTGTCATACGGAGAAGGCTACTGCTAACAAATTGTTTGCTTAAGTCCAAAGCTCTACCCATTCATGTTAATCTACAATGTGGCAGCAAATAGGAAAACACACAAAAAACTTTGGTTTTCTGGTAACTTATCACACACTGCCTCACATATCCTTTCACGCCACTCTAGTCCCTTTGCCTCCATTTGATCCCTTGGACAGTGGAATGAGGTACCTCAAAATGCTTGGAGATGGGCTCGATTAATACTTTGGTCCATGTTTTGTCAGACACCAGCAACTGACTCCAAATGCAAATGCAAAGCATAAAATCAAGACTAGACCTTGATAGCCCAGCAAGGGACAGCTGTGAATCTTTAAATAGGTTTCAAAATGTGCTGGCATGTCTAAATGGTTCATTCGATATGGATGAAGAAAACGGACTCTGACTAGACTTAGACTAGTAGCAAGTAGCACACATATTACTACAAGTGTTTGCAGCCTTGGGGAACAAGGGCTGATTGATGTCATGGGAATAGTGCAGCAGAGATGTACACAAACTCACAAAGGCCACTAACCAATACAGAGAAAGGGAGAGTAAAGCACTGGCACTGACAAAGACTAAAGCAAAGTTTGGTAACTGGGCCGCCGGGAAAGAAATCCCCAAGATGGGTAATCAACTCCCTCGAGGCAGCCCCGACTGTGAGCCAGAAGCACATTTCTAATTCACCGAAGCATTTTCATGAGAAAAAAAAGATCTTGTCCCCAGGCGTTTGCCCAAAGTTTACAGAAGATTCTGGGAACAAAATGAATGACATTCTGTCAGTGGTACATTAAATGTACTTTGCATTATAATCGCCTTGAAACGTAAGTAACATTTCTTTTTGGGGTGCTACACCTTTTAAGTTTAACTTGCAATTTAGATATAGTATCTTGTCACCGCGAGATAAACATCAAATATAACATTTTTTATTTATTTTTCTATCTTGTTGTTTCAAGATGCAACGGCAAAAAATACGTGTGTTTATGTTCCAAGATAAACACATTCTGTTGTTTATTTATATGCAAAGCAACTCATGCATCTGTCTTTATTTTCAGAAAGTGGTTGGTTGTATCCTTTCTTTTCACATCATGTGTTGGCAGTAACATCTATCCTAAAAGATCCAAGAAGCATTTGAAATGGACATGCCAGAACAGGTGATTAGGAGTCGTGTCTGGCTACTGTGGGACCAACACATTCCCTGATTGATATGCAAAGCACTTTAAGCATCTAGCTTTATTTTTTGAAAGTGGATCATTGTACTCCTTTCACATTATATATCATTTGTTGGCTGTACCATCTTACCTAAATGTAAAACTAATCACACCATATCTAAATAAGAATATTAGAATACATAAGAAAATAATCTTTGGATCTATGAATTTTGGTAGGTTTAGGTAGGTTTGGAGCAGAGAGAAGGAGACAATGTAATAATGAGAAACTTGGGAGAGATTGTGAAGTGAGATTGGAGTGACAGGGGACTGGAAAAATGTTGATTAGTTGTCCTTCAACTTGTATATAATTTCCTCTAAATGTAATGCATTAGCTGAGCTAATTGTTGGAGTGTAATGTTCTCTTCAAACATCATTAGTTTTTAGCCAAAATTAGTTGTTGGGGCTTGTGGAGATTGTCTAAGGCTTCCCAAAATGATTTGGAGCAAACTGGACTTTCAGGACCCATGGGAAAATTTTCTCAATGACCATAGTAGCTGGACTGGTGTCATTTGCATGTGCAAACATTCTGTGTGAGTAGATTGTAAGAAGGTCTCCAAATATCTTATAGAATTCACTGGGGAATCCATCAGGACAGGGCCATCCGATGGAAAGAAATGAATCAAAGGCAGACATTGGTAGGTTGATGTAGCTTTATATTCTGTATTTTAAATTCTCGACACATATTCTATTGTCTTGTATATTTCCACTTCAGTACTTTCTCAGACTTCTGCAAACGTCCAACATGAGACGGAACAGTCTGACAGAGTGAAACATGGTAAGATGCTGTGGCAGAACCAGGACAAGGCCAGCGGTGGAGTCGGGACACAACTAGGAGACACACAGGTTATTGGGCCGTTGACCACACCTTCTCTGATCTTATACCATATTGATGCATGTAACCATAAAAAAGAACAACTGATGCCTCTGTCCACCCGCCTCCTTTTTGTCATCTCTATTGGAGTTCTAACTTGATATTACACTTGGAACCACCTGTAAGGGAGTCCCCATAGACCACATTAGTGGGTAGAACTTTACATTTGGAACCACCTGTAAGGGAGTCCCCATAGACCACATTAGTGGGTAGAACTTTACATTTGGAACCACCTGTAAGGGAGTCCCCATAGACCACATTAGTGGGTAGAACTTTACACTTGGAACCACCCAATGGGGGAGTCCCCAATAGTAAATTGTATGTATACAATGTATACTGATACATGTGGGTAGACATGGTACCAACAGATTTTGCTTGAAACTCTCAAGCTACAGCATTTACTATTGAGGACAAGTATTGAATAACTGGACCATAAAGACAAAAAAAGCAATACGTTTCAGTCACTTAAAAACTTGTCTTTCCTCAGTGGCCCTTTGAAAGAGTTGAATTATTAGTGTTAAGAGTGGTTTTGGAAACACTGCATAAACCTAGAGAAAACCCAAAGGATCTGGTTTTAATTGTGAAACATAATGACACATTTATTTGCCAAAACACTTTATCAGATAAATAATAAACAGTTCAACGACAGACAGATCCTCACTCTCTAGCTTGCTGTCTCTCATGGTGAGCCAGCCAATTTAAAGATGAAATTAGTAAATATCCCAGAGAGCTCGCTCCAATTCCCAAACGGTCAACTCACTGATTGGAGGAAGATGGAAAGCACGAGAGAAAGATGGATACATAATGAGAAAGAGCCTATAACCAAAATGAAGAACCAGAGAGAGAGACATTGTAAAGACAGAGAGAACTATCTGGGCCTTATCGTTAACATCACTGCACCCTTTAGACTAGAAAAGGCAAATGTAGAGAGCCTGAGATAGAGAAGAAGTGGAGAGAAATTTGAAAACGTGGTGGAGACCTGAAAAAAGGGAGATGGGGAAAGAAACATTTAAATAGTGGAAGCATTTGAAAAGCAAGAAAAAGAAAGGTCCAAAACATCTATTAGTGTTAATTGGCTGGGGGGGATGGATCCACCCATGTACCACTCTAGAGACCCTGTTTATTACAGGCTTACAAAAATGAATAAACACTCCACAAGCTCTTCATAGAATGCAGATGTAGCAGCACGATAAGTACTGAAATGTGAAGTGGCCAAAATAATGTGCACACAACAAACCAGCGGGGAAGTGGTACCAGGGTGGGAGGATCTGTGAATGTGCTTGTCTGTGTGTGTGTGTGTGTGTGTGTGCATCTATGTAAACACATACTTGGACTGTTGTCATTCCTTGCTACAGTGTATATTTGGAAAATGTAGAAAGAAACAAAAATCCATAGATACTTAAATAGTGAATTTGTGAGGCATAGTTAATTAAGTTAAGAAAACAGCATAAGAAGAGCACAGAAAATGCAGTTATATATTCTTGAATTTTTTTTGACAATACCAGTGTAAGACCTGCTAGTAACAATACTTTACAAATTAATTTAACCACTTTCATACGCCGTATTTAATGACCCCCAAAATTATTGGCAACAGTAAACGCAGACATGGTCAGATTTGTTTGATAAAAATGAATAATATATTTTTTTAGCAGAAATAACTTGAATCTGACAAAAGTAATTGCCATCAACCACTGTTTATTCTATATTTAATGGAACAACAAAGGAAAATGGCATTTACAAAAATTATGTGATCCTAATATTTTAGAGGCAATCACTGCAATCAGACATTTTCTGTATCTCTCAATGAGACGTCTGCACTTGTTAATCGGAAGTTTGGCACACCCTTGAGCAAACTGCTACAGCTGTTTCAAGTTTGATGAGTCCATAGATGTTCGATAGGATTCAGATCAGGACTCACAGAAAGCCACTTTAGCTGAAACAGAGCATTCTGACTGGGCTGTACGTTTTGCTCCAGAATTCCTTTATAGTCTGGATATTTCATTGTGCCCTGCACAGATTCAAGGCACCTGGTGCCAGATGCAACAAAACAGCCCCAAAACATAAACAAGCCTCCTTTGTGTTTCACTGTAGGTATGATGTTCTGTTTTTTGAAAGCTTAATTTTGTCATCTGCAAACATTGAGCTGATGTGACATGTCAAAAAGCCCCCTGTTTTGACTCATCTGTCCAAAGGACATTCTACCAGAATGCTTGTCAACATGAATTTTAGCAAATTCCAGTCTGGATTTTTTACGTTTTTCTTTCAAAAGTTTTCTTGCATGGAGCCCACTTTCACTCAAAAGTGACGGATGGTGCGATCTCAAACTGGTGTGCCTTCACCTTGGAGTTCCGTTTGTATTTCTTGGGCAGTAATCTTTACTTTTTTCAACCATTCACACTGTCCTTCTGTTCAATCTGGGGTTGATTTTCCTCATGTAGTCCCACCAAGGGAGGTAGTCTCACTTCCATGGACCTTGAACTTCTTAATAATATTTGCAACTGTTGTCACAGGAACATCAAGCTGCTTGGAGATGGTCTTGTAGCCTTTACCTTTACCATTCATGTCTTTTATTTTCATTCTGTTCTCCTCAGAAAACTCTCTTCTTTGCTTTCTCTGGTCCATGTTCTGTGTGGTGCACACAATGATACCAAACAGCACAGTGACTACCGTTTTCGATTTAAATAGGCTGAATGACTGATTACAAGATTGGAGACATATGTGATACTAATTAAATAAGCTAATTAATTTAGAATATCACAACAATCCAATTATTTATTATCTTTTCTAAGGGGTTCCAGCAAATGTTTAAAGGCCATTTTAGAATCTAACACTCTTTCTAATCTTTTATGTATCTTTAATTAATGTTTGCGAAGGCAGAAGAACACCTAGGAAGGGATTTGAGTCATCCTCACAGAAACTACAAACACACAATCTTGGCTCTTTGCGTGTCAACTCACTTCGCTTCAGCTCACCAATTTTTTTCAGTGGGAATCATGTCAGAGGACTTTGGAGGCTATTACACAAGATAGATCCTATGGTCTGTGAACCAATTTGGTTGTTGTCCTGCAGGAAGATCTATCAACGACCCAGTTTTCACCTCTTTACAGAGGCTGACAGGTTTTGGCTTAAAATTGTCTGGTACTTGATGCATTCTATGTTGCCATGTGTACTAACAAAATTCCCAGTGCCTCTGGAGTGAAACAGCCCCACATCATACAGATCCACAACCACACGATATAGCTGGGATTAGGTCATTTTCTTCATGACCACAACCTTTTTTACACAAATACCACCTCAGGTGTTTGTTGCCATGATGCTAAAGTTTTTGTGAAAACCAATACATACATTCATCACTATCAGTTAGTTAGACAGATATGTATTTCCTCTAAGCCAGGGATATTATTATACACCAACTAATCAGTCTATTCCAAAACTCCATAAAGTGTTTAATAGTTTCATCATAGGAACGGCAAAGTGAGAGGGAAAAACATTTACCATTACCCTGTAGCCTACATCACATCTACAGGGTAAAGGTTAAGGCATGAAATAGATACTGTATATGGATAGATGGTGTTGTTCCATAGAGCACAAGTTTTAGCTTTGAATATAGCAAACACATACATTTAAAATAGGTTCTAAGTTAGGGCCATGAATTCAGTTTACACTGGAAGTAAACCAGTTGAGTGAATTCAAAAAAGATGTGGAACTAGTTACTAAATATGAATTTGTTTAATTTTTGGGGATGTTTTTACATTGCAGACTACAATAGGTTAGTCCCGACTTGCCTCTATAGCACCACATGATGTTGGAGGGCTGAAAAGCGTAACTACAGTATGAGTGTGTGTATGTGTTGTTTTTTTGTGTTTGTTAATGTGTGAGAGAGAGAGAGATTGTGAATGCTGTTTAATGTTCTTATGGAAAAAGTCTAAAGTCACAAATTGACCCCTGAATCCCAAAATAGAGTGTGTCTGTTTGTGTGTATAAAAGTTAGGGGAGGAAGTTGATGAGTCCAGAGACAGATAATGCCATTTTGAATACATGCATTTCAGTGTTTAAATTTTTAGTGCCGGGAGAGGGAAGGCTGAAGTATAAGGTATAACCTCTGCCACTATGTTGATTTCAGTGACATGCATGTTGATTTTTCATTTGTTTTGAAAGTAGCTGTCTCTTACTTACTCACACAATCCAAGCACAAGTAAACACACACACATTTCTCTGACCATACTTAGAATTCACAGAATGTCTTCCAGCAAGCAGTAAAGATCTCCTTCAAATACTACTGAAAACAACATGTCTGCTGTTGGCATGGTCACCAGTAACATAGCAACTGAGTAAGATATTCCATACATTTTCTAGACACGAACACCTCACGTGTGGATGTATTGAAAAGATGACCAAAAACGGAGTGAATAAATGCAAACACACACAGAGTAATGTATTCAAATGGATAGTTTCATTACAATCGTAAAGCACATCACGTGAAGCAAGTACAATTAAGTGGCAACACAAATCTTACGCAGAATTTTGGAAGAACGGAAAATGACATAAGACGCCGATATAGAAGGATTAAACAGTAAAGCTTTTATTTTTTTACCCATAACATTAATTCACTTTAGTGCTTCTCCTGTAGAGCACACAAGTACCATCCTAACTAAAGTAATTATCTAATTTCCCTGTGTAAGCTATAGCAAACTACTCACTGTCAAACCACCATGGCTACTTGCTCACTGCACCAAATACCAATGTTTCCTACTCCATTTTTTGTTCCCGGGTTACAGAAAAACTAAAAACTTCATGATTGGCATAGCTATTTGACCTATTATAATTTGACCTTATTGGTTGATGCTACTTTTTCCAGGCCAGTCAATAAAAAAAATCTTATTTCCAAACAACCAGGCGGAAGGCCAAAAGGTCACCTGAAGGGAATGGGTGTTTGAATGAAGTATTAAGAGACAGAAAACACAGACAAAAGACACATGGCAGCAGCACAGGACAAACAAAGGGACAATAAAACCAACCACAGAGACACCACTAAACTATTAAAGGAATATGTAGTCAACGAGGTAACAACCACAGAGACACCACTAAACTATTAAAGGAATTTGTAGTCAACGAGGTAACAACCACAGAGACACCACTAAACTATTAAAGGAATATGTAGTCAACGAGGTAACAACCACAGAGATACCACTAAACTATTAATGGAATATGAAGTCAACGAGGTAACAACCACAGAGACACCACTAAACTATTAAAGGAATATGCAGTCAACGAGGTAACAACCACAGAGACACCACTAAACTATTAAAGGAATATGTAGTCAACGAGGTAACAACCACAGAGACACCACTAAACTATTAAAGGAATATGTAGTCAACGAGGTAACAACCACAGAGACACCACTAAACTATTAAAGGAATATGTAGTCAACGAGGTAACAACCACAGAGACACCACTAAACTATTAATGGAATATGTAGTCAACGAGGTAACAACCACAGAGACACCACTAAACTATTAAAGGAATATGTAGTCAACGAGGTAACAACCACAGAGACAACACTAAACTATTAAAGGAATATGCAGTCAACGAGTTAACAACCATAGAGACGCCACTAAACTATTAAAGGGGCGAGTGTTTGATTTTGACAGAAGAGTCTGAGGTTTT
>JACXGK010011631.1:0-15687 GCA_016801125.1 Novumbra hubbsi
ATGCTCCAGCACCATGCTCCAGTACCATTCTCCAGTATTATGCTCCAGCACCATGCTCCAGTACCATGCTCCAGTACTATGTCCATCAGGGAATCTAGGGAGAGGATCATGGAGGACATTCCTATTCCCTTCCTTTACCTTGACTTGTCAGAAAATACTACATAGTTTAGTCTGAGTGGAAGTCGAAGGTAAGGCGAGAAAAGGGATGTTTGAATTGGAATTGACCATCCTTATATGCACACATGAAACACACACACACACAGCTGGACTGTATCCTAGTCTATTGGTGATTGATAGCAGAGGTAACGGTGTCCAGCCCCCACATATCCCAGGTTTCTAGGGTAACTGCCGGTTCCCCCCTAACCCCCCACACAGCGCTGGGAAACTCCTAATGAGTTTCTACGGCCAAGTGACTCTATATCATGCACACACGCGGACACCACACACACACACTAGCTTGTGCAGCCAGTGTGCACTGGGATTTATGGCTATTGTGATAAGCAATGAGTACAGCAGCGGTTTAGCAGGCGGAAATAGGACTGTTTTAATAAGAACTGATTTAGAGTGGGGCTCCTGGAATAGTCATACACACACAGGCTCATCATGCACCGCATTCTGGAAGGGGGCGCAGAATACGTGGTGTGGTGTGTGATGTGTGGTGGGTGGTCCGAACGGGAACTATGCCCCCTGTCCGACGGTTGGACGATGACGCCCTTTTCAAACACCTCAACAACCTGGATCCACTATCTCCACTTAATTTTGGGCACAATTAAAATTATTCTGCATACCCAAACATTCCTCATTTATGTTTTCTTTAATTGTGATTCTTCTAAACGAAAAGAATCTTCATCATTTCAAGTGAAAAGGAACTTGGCAAATTGATGGAAGTATTGCAACAAATTTGCCTGCAGGCACAAGATACTTATCTAACTTGATTGATAGTCTGAAATGGCTCCTTTGTATAAGTTATGAAGTAAAAAAATGGGGAACCTATCTGGGCTCTAACGTAAGCCAAATGTAGGATACAAGGCTAGCTTGATCAAACTAATTTCCCAATGGATATTATACTTTAGGCACACAAAACAAGCACACACACACAAACACACACATTTGTTTTTTATTCTTGTGGGAACCTGAGACATAAGCCTGAAACAGCATTCCATGTTCCTTATTTCCATTCCCCAACCCTAACCTTAACCTCAATAACCTAACGTTTATGCCAAAACTTAACCTAGCCATAATGCAAAATACAAACCCTAAACCTAAATGCCTTAACTTGAACAAAACCTCAATTCTAACATTACACCCAATTGTATGATTTTCTAACCTCGAAGTCTTACCACTAAAACATGCTTTCCCTAGTGGGGAAAAGCCAGAAAAGAGACCAATGTCCCCATCCACTTACAGAAGAATGGCCTGGAGACTCTCACTGCACCAGAAACATACTCAAAGTATCCATGTTGTTTTTTTCAAGTACATTCTTTTATTTAGACAAATAAGGCAAATGAATGAATGAAAACATGTTATTTAAGTTTTGAAGTCTATCCTTCTCCCCGTATTCTCCTCTGAGTCTCTTCCTGCTTATTATAGCAGGGAGGTAGAAGCAGAGGAGAGCTGACCTGGGGACACTGTTCTCCCTCTCTCTCTCTCCCTCTCTCTCTCTCTTTCTCTCTCTCTCTCTCTCTCTCTCTCTCTCTCTGTCTTTCAATAGCCTAGAATCAGTAGTTAGGTGGAAGTTTTCTGATGGATGATTTCAGATTGACGTGATAGTTCTTCCCCTTTCAATATACTTCACAATGATATATTTCAGGTTGAAAATGTCTACATTTAGACACTGGAGACTTCTGTCAACTTTTTCTGTCCGCTTCATGTTAGAAATGTACACGATAATAATGTTGTGTCAAAAGGATTGCCTTCCTTTCTTGTGTGTCTTTGAGCAGTTCCAGAAGCTGGTGTCTGACTGAGTGAACTAATTAAGTGAGAGCCTCTTTAGGATTTAGAAAGCCTTGCATTGGGGACTAGTAGAAATGTACAACATAGCTCCATTGTGATTAGGGATTTTTTCTGTTTGTATGGGGGGCAGATCAGCCATGATCCAGCAGACATTATCAATCTGCAAACCATCTCTATTAGCATCATTAAAAACTAAGGGCTGTTGTTGTGGTGGGTTTTGTGTGTCTGCATGCATGCTTGAATGTAGGGTTCTGTGTGTGTGTTTGTTTTTCTTGGAATGGACATTTGCAGGTGGTGTTAATGTGCGAACAGCGTACTCCTGTGTGGATAACAGGACCTTAACCAGCCACATAAGGCCCAGTAAGCTGACTGAACACTATGACAAATACAAAACATCCTCCATGTTGGTCACAAACAGTTCTGAACACCAATTTAACACTTTTTTGAGAACGGACCACAATTTACTTGTTCCTGCGTAGCAGGGTTTACTGAAAATGTGACACCTGACACTGTATTTTAATGTGTTGGACATTTGGTGAACAATTCATCTAAACAGACCCGGAATTTTTAGTCCCTTTAATTGTGATTATTTAAAAAAGATTAATGCGTCCTATGCGTGTGTTTAAAAGTTATGACTGTTTTTTCTGACGTCAGTTTTGTTGATTGATCTGATGACAAGAATGAATTCTACCTGAGAGTGAATGATGTGTCTCACTAGACCTGCAGAATTACTTCTGGAAAAGCAAAAAGACCACAGAAATAAAGGCTATTGATAGACACTTCTTTGTCGAAGCAAATGCTACAATGCCTGTCTCTGTTCATGTCGAAGGATGTATGGTTGGAGGGGCCGTTACATGTATGGTGTGTTTTGCTGCACAAATGTTCATCTTATCTTTGACCACTACAATATTAACAAATGTCCTATTCCTTAATCCTATTTTACTTTACTGAAGCCTCATGCACCATCAATGGCTAATTTCTCTCTCTTAACTAGCGGGCAGATTCACATAAGTCATCACATGGGGCTGAAGCATGACATTATGATGTGTGATTGGCCCCCCAGAACTATTTGTCAGCTGATATTTTTCCATTCACCATTTAAACAATTCTATTGACAAAGGATTTCAGCCAAAAATACTTTAACTGGTTTAATAAACTTTCCAGGTAGTCCCATAAATACTTGATTGCATCTTCTTTGCAGGTAATCAAGTTTTGAAATAATTATGTTAAAATAACCTTTTACGGGCCAGCTGTGGTCATTTGCTGTGGACATTCTTTTTCTAAGTTATTATAATTATTTTCCGCCACAACAATTGTCTTTGCCAAAAATCGACCCACGGCTGAGTGTACTTGTCGAACTCTGACCTGAGGCATATACACACAAACGCGCGCACACACACACACACACACACACAAACATATTTTTCAGTGTGATTGGCTGAATGACTGCGGATGGAGATGACTGATGGATGGGTGGTATGGATGAATGGATGTCTCTATTTATTGAAGGTGGAGGCACAGACGCTGTGTTGTTAGGACAGGGCTAAGAACATGACCCCATGACCCCACTGGCCCCCTCAACACACACACACACACACAACCCCCAACTGAGGGTCATTTGCAATGTGTTTGTCAATTGCTCTAACTTGATTCTGCAATTTTGTTCACTATCCAAGAAATAACCTCAAATCTCTCCCAAAAAAATACATAACAAGGACTTTCACAATTCATACTCTTAGTTGAGAGTAAGACATGCAGGTTTAAAGTAAGACTGTAAGACAGGTCTGGAGTGAGACAGGCCTGTAGATATTAGAGCACAGGCCATAAATCCTCCTTTATTGGAGTGCAGGGCACAACCTTTCTCTCCAGAGAGCCTTTATGAATGAACCACTCAACGTGGAGGTGTGTGTCTGTGTGGGTGTGTGTGTGTGTCCATGTGGTGTGTGTGTAAGCAACAGTCTAGGAAATGTTGCCTATCTCCCAGTTTATACAGGAGATCATCTCAGTCACTGGGCCCTTGAGATAGCCATCAATATATAGAATGAACTGTCATACCAGGTTGATATAGAGGTAGAAATAGCCTTTGCTGTATGTTGCTTGCATACATATTGAACACAAACATAATTGGTTGACTCTTTTGTTGCCATGACAACTTTAAGTATTTTAGTATGTCCCAGCTTTGCACGCAATTCCAGAGTGTTTTAAGGCCATTCTTCTTGTTAGATTTGTATCAGGTTGTTTGGACTGTAGTGCCAACAGTGTTGCTTTGGCCTTGTGCTTGGGATCATTGTCCTGCTGAACGGTACCTTTCTTTCCTGTATTTCAGTGTTTTTAACTGAAGTTAAAGGTTCTAGTATTTCCTGAAATAATTTTTTACAGGATGCCAGCCCCTGTAGATGTGAAGCATCCCCACAACCTGATGTTGTTATTACAATTTTTTCACGACACAAATGGTGTGGGAAGAGTCATGGGCAGCGTTGGGTTTGCACCACCTATAGCACTTTGAGTTGTGGCCAAAAAGCTTTATCCCAGTCTAATCTGACCACGAAATTGTCCCTCAGAGTAACAGGGTCAATGCAATGCTTTACAATACTAGCTTTCATCTTTAAATGAAGGGTATATGTATGCAGACTTGGTGCTTTGATTGATCAATCTCTGTATCTCCTGAACTCTGTAGTTTCTTCAAAGTGATTGTTAACTCTCTGTGGCTTCTCTCCTTCTTCTTGTTTGAGCACTTAACATCCTATCATTTGCAGTGCCTGGGTGGTGTCCCTGGGATTTTCAAACAAGTATATTTATTTAACATAGTTGTAATAAAATTCATGTTAAAACAACTGGTGCAACAATATTTGGTTTTAGAAAATGTCTTTTGCGGCTAGAGTTGAAATTCAAACCCTAAACACATTTGTAAGTCTGGGCTTAAATATAACCTTAAAATAATAATTGACTGGCTAAAGAAACTCGGTGGGGACTTATTGGGGACATATTATCTACTTTGGGACTTTTTGTCCCCACGCGTATAGTATTATCTGTCTTTTACACACACATACACGGGGCTGAGTTGTCCCTCACCATACCACCTCATTACTGGGCTCCCAGTTGGAGTCTGGCACCGTTGGTTTACTCTAATTTCTGAACTGTGTGGTTGTGTGACTGTTTGTGTGAGTGTGTGTATGTAAGTGTTTGGCACCTTCTTGTGCAAGGGTATGTGCTCTGTAAAAACAAAGATCGATTTACATCTGATCGGCATTAATTGGACTTGAATGGGACCGTGTGATAATAGTGGTCTTGTGAGGGAGAAGTGTATCTGTTAGACAGGAGTGTATCTGTGAGGTAGGAGTGTGTCTGTGAGGTAGGAGTGTATCTGTGAGGTAGGAGTGTGTCTGTAAGGCAGAAGTGTGTCTGTGAGGCAGGAGTGTGTCTATAGGAGAATGTTAAGCAGAAACCACAGTTTGTAAAGCAAACAAATGTAATTATTATATACTGTACTTGACACAGGCTAGAAACGGTCTAAAATTTGTACTAAGACACATTTCCCACTACTCCAGAGTGAGATGAGAGAGCCCAACCCTGGCATTAGGGGTTGACTTTATTCAGCATGCGCTTCACAAAGTTTGACGTCACCTCTTATCCATGGATGTGTATTCTGGAACAACAGAGACCCGAGCAGAGTCAGATCAAGACGCATTGAGGCCAGCAGCGCAGTCAGCAATCAGGCTTTTCAGATTACTATACTGATAATCTGCACACTAAACCATCTGTGTTAACAAACCACAATCAAGACGTGTGTGATAACTGATCTACGTTGCCCTGTGTCAGTTCACCCAGTAATCAGAGGTTTGACAGCAAACGTGATCTCTGCATTACACTTACGTTCCTGAGGTGTTCCCAATGTGACTAGGTTGTAGGATGGATTGTATCTAATGTAAATGCCACCAACAAAACAGGAAAGTTCAGTTTAGGGTCAGGGGGTTAGTTAGAATTAAGGGTTATGGTAATAGTTGGGATTAGGGTTGATTAACATTTGTTTTATAGTAATCTGTTGTTGGTCTCCTTACAACTTCAAAACATGCGTGTGGGTGATCCAGGTTTTTTGGCCTGTTCACCACTGGAAAAATTAGATTTCCAGGTACGTTATGGCTGTCTGCAGTCTTCGTTAGCCCAATGATCTACAGGTTGAGGTTTTAACGTCAGGAACAAACATGATTCTCTTTAGGTTACACATGCTCTGCTAAATCAGCCTGACCAATCCCTTTGGAGAATGTTTGTCAATGTCCTTCATGTTACCCACTTTGCAGCTTTCAACTCTGATTGAATGAGGAAGTTGTGGGTGTGTTGGAGTGCAGCAGAGAGGGGTCTGGGTAAACACTCTGGTCCTTTTATCCGTTCTGGGGTTTTGAACTACGCTAAACCCATAGATTGATTTTTTATGACCAGTATAAAGCTCTGTGATGCACAGCGAGAGCTTGAGTTTCATGACCGGGGTTAGTTTGTTTGTCTTGTTAGAGGGAGAAAGAAGAGACAAAAGAGAGAAAAAGAGAAAAACAAGGATAGAGGAGATGGGAAAAGAGAGCCATGATGGTAAGGTGAAGAGTGATAGCAGGAGGTGGTGAGAGTCAGAGTGGATTCTACCAGTGTGTTTAGGTTCCCCCTGACACTGTGGGGTCAAGGTCAGAGTGGATTCTACCAGTGTGTTTAGGTTCCCCCTGACACTGTGGGGTCAAGGTCAGAGTGGATTCTACCAGTGTGTTTAGGTTCCCCCTGACACTGTGGGGTCAAGGTCAGAGTGGATTCTACCAGTGTGTTTAGGTTCCCCCTGACACTTTGGGGTCAAGGTCAGAGTGGATTCTACCAGTGTGTTTAGGTTCCCCCTGACACTGGTGAGGTCAACGTCAGAGTGGATTCTACCAGTGTGTTTAGGTTCCCCCTGACACTGGGGGGGTCAAGGTCAGAGTGGATTCTACCAGTGTGTTTAGGTTCCCCCTGATACTGTGGGGTCAAGGTCAGCTCTGATGCAGAGCACCACACCTCTCTCATCATCACACTAAAGTCTGCTGTTAGACACTGTATCCAAACCACTATGACATGATCCTACAGAAACAAGATCTGCGGCACCAAATTCTGCCTATCCTACAAGCTATGACCAGAGCCCTTTAAGGTCCCTCTGTTAGAATATCCTTCTCCTACTCCCTCTGTTAGAACATCCTTCTCCTACTCTCTCTGTCAGAACATCTTTCTCCTACTTTCTAGGTTAGAAAATCTTTCTCCCAGTCCCTAGAACATCCTTTTCCTACTCCCTCGGTTAGAACATCCTTCTCCCAGTTCCTCTGTTAGAACCTCCTTCTCTCAGTCCCTCTATTAGAACATAATTCTCCCACTGCCTCTATTAGAACATCATTCTCCCACTCCCTCTATTAGAACATCATTCTCCCAGTTGCTTGGTTAGAAAATGTTTCTTCTCGTCCTTCTGTTAGAACATCCCTCCCCCTCTGCAATTAAACCACAGATGTAAAATACTCAACTTTGCCATTAGAACTTCCATCACTTCAGTACTGTAGTTTTTTTGACCAACCTGACTCAGTAAATGATATCAGTCACAAGAGGTCTTTCTTAGTGTGAGGTCCTCCAATACATAAACCCACTAAAGTTGAATTTACGATTGAGGATTTGAGCTGCATACCTTAAATAAATTTTTAAACTCATTCATCTCAATGTGAGCAAGGCCATGCCATACGTCACTACCATGACATATGAAATAATACAAGGAAAATTATTATTGAGTGCAGGTATGTGTGAGATTGATGTTTAGTTTGCTGCAATTCATAAATGCTAAATATCACCTCTGATATAAGTAACTGTGGCTACCTCTCCTTACAGGTATTTACATGTGAACAAAGGTGCTCGCAAACAACACAGACACACGCACTCACACACACACAAACACTCACTCAGAAAGTCTGCAATTCCAGGTAAAGAGCCTAGAGGGCGCTATAGTAACTAACTTCCAGAACACAATGAAAATACACATCCAATGATTCCATTATAATATTAATGTCATAATAATGTCAGCTCTCATAAAAGGGTCTGTGTGGGGCTAATAGTAAACCAAACATATATGTAGGGTAGATATAAAACACAGAGCACTCGGTGGGCCCATACAGAGCCGTAGAGAGGGTAGGAAAGCTATGTGTTTTGCGTCTTGCGTCTTGAAAGAGATCCAAAACATAGCCGAGCGGGCGATTTGAATGAATAGAATAACTCACCGGAGCGATTACAGAGCTCCACAAAAAACTTTTTTGGTAACTTTTTAACTAAAGAATATGTGTATTGGTAGCTAAAAATATAGTCCACATTTTCTGGACCTCTCTCTAACTCGTAAGTTACAGTAAACTAACTAAAATATGAAATGAGTTGGCTTGCTAGTCATGTCCTATGTAAGCTACGTATTCTAGCGCCTTCAAAAATCCAAACGTTTCCAGACTTTAATCAGATGTATTAACATCTCCAATATGAGAGTTGTACTTTAATTTAGTAATCTCCTTATACTTTTCAAATGTTGTCATTAAATGTAACTTATACGTTTCTCTCTTTGAACAGTTCTATCATACACTGTTTCTCAACAACGCAGCTGCTTTTTGGCGGCCATCTTGGAAAACAAAACAGTCCCATTGAAGTCAACAGAGTTTATGTAACTCCTTCTCTCCATGGCTCTGGGTCCATTCAGACATCTGACATCTGACATCTGATATCCTTGTAGGGTAAATAGAAAATAGAGACCCCTGCCTATATCATTGTAGTGTAGATAGAAAATAGAGACCCCTGCCTATATCATTGTAGTGTACATAGACAATAGAGACCCCTGCCTATATCATTGTAGTGTACATAGACAATAGAGACCCCTGCCTATATAATTGTAGTGTACATAGACAATAGAGACCCCTGCCTATATCATTGTAGTGTATATAGAAAATAGAGACCCCTGCCTATATCATTTTAGTGTAGATAGAAAATACCGACACACATGTATATCATTGTTGTGTAGATAGAAAGTACTGATCCCTGCTTATATCACTGTAGTGTAGATAGAAAATAGAGACCCCTGCGTATATCATTGTTGTGTAGATAGAAAGTACTGATCCCTGCGTATATCATTTTAGTGTAGATAGAAAGTGCAGACTCACACGTTGATCATTGTTTTGTAGATAGAAAGTACTGATCCCTGCATATATCATTGTTGTGTAGATAGCAAATACTCACCCCTCCATATATCACTGTAGTGTAGATAGAAAGTACTGATCCCTGCGTATATCCTTCTAGTGTAGATATAAAATACTGACCCCTGTGTATATCACTGTAGTGTAGATAGAAAAATAGAGACCCCTGCGTACATCATTGTGGAGTAGATAGAAAGTGCAGAGCGATGCAGAATGGCTTAGTGGTTCAGAGGTTGGCATGTTGAAGCCTGATGTTGTCCAACCCAAACACCTCCACTCTGAACCAGCACTGTGATCTGCCGTCATTTACACTGTCACACACACACTGGCGTACGGGCAGAACTGGGCACACATGCCTGCTTGCACACAGACACACAGACACACATACACACAGACACACAGACACACAGACACACAGACACCCGTCACAAGTCTTATTTTAGAACATATTTTGATTTCTCCTCAAACTGATGCTGCTAAAGTCCTGCTGAAAAGTGCCACCTAGCATTTACGCGGTGCAAAAACCCAGGGTGTGTATTTATACACACCACTCATGGTGTTATTGCAGGCTTGAGCCAAGTCAGCGAGGGAGAGGTGAAACTCAAGGAGCCTCTCCAACTACAACCGACACACACACACAAGGAAAGACTCATTAAGAGTTTCATAAATAACAGTGCTCAGTGCCAGAAGTCAATCACACGGGCAGCGGTGGCTGTGGAGTAACACAGCCTCTGTCAGGAGCTGTGAAACAGTTTGCCTCAGGAGGTAGTGGGAACCTTGTGTTTGAAGGGTCTTGGTTGGAGCCCTTCTCCAGCCCATTAACTGCTATGCTGCTATGCTACCAGGGGTTCATCTTGTCAGTACACACGCTTCATGCCAGCTACTTCAACCATGCTATACATGACGTAAAAGAGCAGAAGCCAGCAGAAACACACACCGACTTTCCTGTCCTCATTTTTTTTGTGTTAGTGAACTTCTTCTTCTCTAACTCCTTCCTCATTCCTCAGACCACTGTGACAGTATCAAACAGTATAAAACAATGTTATTGATACTGCAGCTGTATTCTTGCTTCTGACTTTTATATGCTGGTGTTGTTGGGCTTCTCCGTTACCATGGTGAAATTGGCAGCATCCAAGGATGATGACATCCTAGGGGTCGTGGGTCAAGGGGTGTGTGGCCCAGGGATCCAAAGAGCCAACACTTTCTCATGAACAGTGGCAACCCAGCATGCAGTGGTGCTTTCTTCACACAGTAACTTACAGACACACAAAGACGGTTATACACACACAGTGAAATCCATCCTACAACACATTCACATTGGGAACACCTTTGGAACATTAATGGAATGTAGAGATCATGTCTGCTGTCAAACCTCTGATTACTGGAGGAAAACAACGTTCTGTCCTGCTCTCATCCCTAGTCCTCTCTCACATACACCCACACACAATTCCTATACTCCACCCAAACCCTATCCCTCTCTCTCACATACACCCACACACAATCCCTAACTTCCACCCAAACCCTAACCCCCTCTCTCACATACACCCACACACAATCCCTAACCTCCACCCAAACCCTAACCCTCTCTCTCACATACACCCACACACAATCCCTAACCTCCACCCAAACCTTAACCCTCTCTCTTGCATACACCCACACACAATCCCTAACCTCCACCCAAACCCTAACCGTTTCTCTCACATACACCCACACACAATCCCTAACCTCCACCCAAACCCTAACCGTCTGTCTCACATACACCCACACACAATCCCTATACTCCACCCAAACCCTATCCCTCTCTCTCACATACACTCACACACAATCCCTAATCTCCACCCAAACCCTAACAATTCAGAGTAAATACCTAACTCTAACTTTACATCCAACCTTAACCCAAACTCTAACCCTAAATCCAACCTTAATCCAAACCCTAACCATCAGAGTGAATCCCAAACCCTAACCTTATATGCAACCTCAACGCACACTAATACACATAGACACACACACACAGACCCACACACATAGACCCACACACATAGACCCACACACATAGACCCACACATATAGACCCACACACATTTGAATCCACTGGGGCACTGGACCTCAGACATGACCTCAGACAGGACCTCAGACTGGACCACAGCCAGGACCTCAGACAGGACCTCAGACAAGACCTCAGACAGTGACGAATTGCGAAAAAAACGGATTCAATTAAATCGATAACACTACAAATTGTGGAGAAAAAAAAATTGTGTAGTAAATGTGTGTGTGTTAATACAGCATGTGTGTAGATGTGTGTGTTAATACAGCATGTGTGTTGTGTATGTGTGTGTGTTAATACAGCATGTGTGTGTATGTGTGTGTGTGTATGTGTGTTAATACAGCATGTGTGTTGTGTATGAGTGTGTGTATGTGTGTTAATACAGCATGTGTGTTGTGTATGTGTGTGTGTATGTGTGTTAATACAGCATGTGTGTTGTGTATGTGTGTGTTAATACAGCATGTGTGTTGTGTATGTGTGTGTGTGTGTTAATACAGCATGTGTGTGTGTATATGTGTGTTAATACAGCATGTGTGTTGTGAATGAGTGTGTGTATGTGTGTTAATACAGCATGTGTGTTGTGTATGTGTGTGTGTATTTGTGTTAATACAGCATGTGTGTTGTGTATGCGTGTGTTAATACAGCATGTGTGTTGCGTATGTGTGTGTGTATGTGTGTGTTAATACAGCATGTGTGTTGTGTATGTGTGTGTTAATACAGCATGTGTGTTGTGTATGTATGTGTTAATAAAGCATGTGTGTTGTGTGTGTGTGTGTGTTAATACAGCGTGTGTGTGTGTGTTAATACAGCATGTGTGTTGTGTATGTGTGTGTTAATACAGCATGTGTGTTGTGTATGTGTGTGTTAATACAGCATGTGTGTTGGGTATGTGTGTGTTAATACAGCATGTATGTGTGTGTTAATACAGCATGTGTGTTGTGTATGTGTGTGTTAATACAGCATGTATGTGTGTGTTAATACAGCATGTATGTGTGTGTTAATACAGCATGTGTGTGTGTGTATGTGTGTGTTAATACAGCATGTATGTGTGTATGTGTGTGTTAATACAGCATGTGTGTGTGTGTATGTGTGTGTTAATACAGCATGTGTGTGTGTGTGTGTTAATACAGCATGTGTGTTGTGTATGTGTCTGTGTGTGTTAATACAGCATGTGTGTGTGTGTATGTGTGTGTTAATACAGCATGTATGTGTGTATGTGTGTGTTAATACAGCATGTGTGTGTATGTGTGTGTTAATACAGCATGTGTGTGTGTGTGTGTTAATACAGCCTGTGTGTTGTGTATGTGTCTGTGTGTGTTAATACAGCATGTGTTTAGTCCTCTCAGATATATGTGCAGTGTTGGTCCTTGTGCCACATGTCTCTGTTCTCCTCTGTTACCCTGCAGGCAAATACCAGTGATTATTATGGGATAGCACAGGAGCTTAACAGAAGCCCAGCTCTCACCCCTCCCTCACATCTTTACAAACTCCAAGTGTACCCTGCAGTCCCCAGGTGCACACACACACACACACACACATACACACACACACATACACACACACACACACTCTCTCTCACAGATGTAGAGTCAGTTGGGCTGATTATGTGAGGATGGGGCACAAGAGTTCCAGGATAAGGAACCGCAGGTTCACAGGAATATTACTTTACTGTCGAAAGAAAGGGGGGGAGAAAGTCAGGGAGACGGAGCGAGGGAGGGAGGGAGAAAAGGGGAGAAAGGGTTAAACAGAGATATGAGATCGCTTGAAGAATCACATGAAGATAAGAAGAGAAATACATTTAAAATCACAAATATCGTCAACAGTTGTAGGCATGTTGAAACGGCACACTCAGAAGACTCCATACAACGTGTGCAGTGTGAATACGTGTCTCCTGTGTTCTGAGAGCCACCATTTACCCAAATAGCTAAACATTACATAAACATATGGTAAGTCAGGACATTTTCCAAGCCCAAAAATAACTGCTTATAGCGGTTGTAACATGTATAGGTTATAAATAATCGCTTATGCATGGACTTGCTCCAACTTACCTCGCCATACATGATCGCAAGACGCAGGCCTTCTAATGCTACCGACAGCGAGAGACAGGGCTCTCTCTCATAGAGCTCCACAACTCTGGAATGATCTGGAATGATCTGCCTATTGAGGTTAGAAATGCGGGCTCAGAGAAAACCTTCTAAGAAATCGCCTCAGCCATTAGCACTCTGTGGGCGATGCATGGCCCTCTTTCAGGGTGGTTGCAGGTGGCTGGTGTCGCATTGGGTGATGCTTGGCCCTCCTGCTTGACTCCCCCAGATAGGGCCACAGTGTCCCTGGACCCCCCTGTCTCAGCCCCAAGGTTTTACGCTGCTATGTTGTTGGGCCGGGGGAGTGGGGTCAGTTCGCCTTCTCCATTGTAAATCCTTGTAAATCTAAGGAATGTGCTCTCTAACTTTTGTCTCTGGCTCCGTTTAAATCTTAGAGGACCTGAGGTCTTGGACCTCACCTCAGGAGTGCCAGGCTCTGAAGACTGGTAGCTCTCCTGGGTCTAAAGTCCTCCTGGTTGTGCAGCAGATCAAGATGGTACCTGATCATTCCAGCTGCCACTACTCATTCCTCCGCCCTGGATTGTGCTTTATAAATAAATGTAATTGATTTACATAGAGGTTGTAATATGTATAGTTTATGAATAATGGCTTATAGAGGTTGTAATATGTATAGACTATGGATAATGGCTTATAGAGGTTTTAACATGTATAGAGTATGGATAATGGCTTATAGAGGTTGTAATATGTATAGGTTATGAATAATGTCTTATAGAAGTTGTAATATATATAGGTTATGGATATCGAACAAGGCTAACCTTTCAAAAGTGTATAAAACATTATCAGGGGAGTAAGGTGTCATCAGTTCTATTTAAATCCCATTATCACATAAAATCACTGACTGATGGTCTGACTGTGTCCTGGGAAGGCAAAATGTAGCCTGTCAACACTCTGGTGTGTGTGTGTGTGTGAGTGTGTGTGTGTGCTAACCTGCAGTATAAAGCCCAGTCAGATTCCGTTACCAAGGATGACTGTGTTGCCAAGCGGGAGAACTGCGTTCCATCCTGTCGTTTGCTACTCATCCCCATGGAAACTGCTTGCCGTGACCTTTAGGACAATGGTGGACGGGGTCGTAAAGAGGGCTGCAGTGCTGGGAGAGTTATAGCCGTGTGTGTGTGTGTGTGTGAGTTATAACCATGGGGTGATTTTTCCCACCGTGTGAAGGGTTGTGTCAGTGTCCAACCCTGAAAGGCCTGTTATAAATTGCACATTCTGGTCCTATTCTGATGAATGTGTTTAATAATGAGGATTAGTGCCTAGAAGACTATTTTCTCTCTCTTACCCCAATCAGCTTTCCTCTTGATATCCCAAACAGAAACAGAAACTCTTAGAAAGTTCCTCCCCAATGTCCAGTGCAGTAACTGTGACCTGTACCTCTCTGTCACTAGCACTTAGAGATGCCTAGCTAAGGTCTGTACTGCTCTGGTCTGTTCTGGGTCAGGGTGGCTAAGTTCTGTACTGCTCTGGTCTGTTCTGGTCAGGGAGGCTAAGGTCTGTACTGATCCGGTCTGTTCTGGTCCGGATGACTAAGGTCTGTACTGATCCGGTCTGTCACGGGGCAGGGTGACTAAGCTTTGTACTGATTCGGTCTGTCACAGGGCAGGGAGACTAAGGTCTGTACTGATCCGGTCTGTAACAGGGCAGGGTGACTAAGGTCTGTACTGATCCGGTCTGTCACGGGGCAGGGTGGAACCGTAGAAATCCGCCCTAAAGCACTTTGTTTCAGTACAATGTATTCCTGACAAACCTCTATCTCTTCTCTGCTTCCCATTTCTCTGTCCTCTCTCTGAGTTGACTTTTACATGGTATCGTGAAACAATACAATCCAGCTGTGAGGTTGTAAAAGCCCTGGAACACCACTCAAGCACCAGCGGAGGCGGCAGAGTGCAGGCTTATGGCTTCAATTAGCCTGTCAGATGCTAATAAAGCCTGCTAAAGAAAAGCAACTATGCAAATCATTTTGAGAGGCCTTTCAACCCCCTCACCACTCAGAAACGCCTGGATAGAAAACATCCCATCGTCACGATTGCTGCGGTATCACAGAAGACATAAAGACACACACAGAGATGCTTGCATGCGCACACGCGCACACACACACACACACAAAATGCTTGTCTTTCTTTTCTGGTGGGGACTTTGTGAGACTTGAAGTGCACACTGACCTGGATCACCCACAAGAACACTGACCTGGATCACCCATAAGAACACTGACCTGGATCACCCATAAGAACACTGACCTGGATCACCCATAAGAACACTGACCTGGATCACCCATAAGAACACTGACCTGGATCACCCATAAGAACACTGACCTGGATCACCCATAAGAACACTGACCTGGATCACCCATAAGAACACTGACCTGGATCACCCA
>JACXGK010011632.1:0-15687 GCA_016801125.1 Novumbra hubbsi
CACGGTTTGTCTCTGTTTAACTCACATTTCATGTGAATACGCTACATGTTTCTTTGTACACCGTTTAATGTTAGTTAGTCCTTTCATTTTACGTTTACAGTTACGTGTAGTTTGTATTTGTTTTGTTTGTGATTAAATACACCTTTTCATTTATTCAAAATGTCCGCGTATGGTTCCGCCGCACTACAACACCGTGACATTCTCATTTTTTAGGTTGACCTGTCCATAGGCATTCCAGTGCAAGGCATCGCTGTACACACAACAACATAAATACTGTAAATAAATGTAAATTATAGAACAACAATATCTGGGTACAGAAAGTCACCACCCCAGTTCCAAATGTCCACCTTCTCTTGCCTTAAAGCCTGAAATGAAAACACATGAAATGAGACGTTGTTACGTCGTTATTTAGACACCGTAACCCACCATATCCAAGTGAAGAAAAATGTAAATTCATTTTTAAATAAATAAACTATAAAAGGGCTCGGAGTCTTAAGTTTTTTTTTTTTACACATTCCAGACATGAACAGCAGCAAACGGAAATCAGGGTCGACCAAAGGATAAAAATGCTTCAACAGGACCCATGGTGCTCAGGTTGCTAACAGAGTAGCAAATGTTAAGAAAATGGCTGAGACGGTATTTACTTAAAGGAGACTTCTAAATAACTTGGTACCGATGACTCTGGAATCGTGTGTGAAGGAGGGCCAATTAACCAGAGGGTAAAATTCACGTGATAAGGATTGAAGGGGTCAGAGTTGACAAAGTGAAAAGCAGAGAGATTACAAAGTGAGAGATGAATTACATCTATTTTAAGGAGAAGCTTTTTAACGGCAAGCCTTTTGACTATGTCACTGTGACTGAGGAATGTCAGAATAGGCGTCTTTTACCAACCAACAGGGTCCGTTTGGAGACTCATTTTCCACATGGTTTACTAGTACTGGCCTGAAGGAGAAACGGAGAGTCCTGAGGGGGGAACTCTGCGGGGGAGTGTAATCACTACTTCAGGCCCCTTAACCGAGTGACCACTGAAACTCTCTGCAATTTTAGATTTGTCTGTAGATACTACGTTCTCATGCCAGAGTGCTGTAGGCAGCTGAGATGAAGGTAGGGGAAGACGAGCGATCCGAGCATGAATGGGACGGGGGCAGAGGCAAATGCCGAACTTTCATTACCCACTCGTCAATATCGCAAGGGCCTACCGATCAATCCCAGATCAATGTAGTTTTCGAGCTCTGCTGGATTGGCCGCAGATACCACAAACCATGTTGACCACTTGCTAGTGTACCAGGACCCAGATGAGGGGAAATCTAGGATGCTCTTTTTCCTGTCGCTTCGTGGTCAGAAACTGCAAATCTTTCAGCATTGTTTGTGTCATCGGATCACACCCAGCCTACAAACTGTTTATTTGCTTACCTGTTGTATTTTATCCCTTTTGTCTTTTTTCAATCTCTCATGTTTATGTTAAGGCCTCCTCTTTATAGTTGAGACTTGGGATATTCCATAGGTAGGAAATGCTCTACCCTATTTAAACATATTTTCGGTATGTATATGAGGTTGAAGCAAAGGTCTTATGTTATGAAATCATTTTCATACAGGGGATGCTGTTTACAGCAAAGTCCCATGCTGTTGAAGTTAGGAGTTTGTTCAGCTCATCCTGGCCCTTCAATCTGATTATTATTGTCACAACGAATCTGGAGCGAGTATGTGTCAGTCACAACGAATCTGGAGCGAGTATGTGTCAGTCACAACGAATCTGGAGCGAGTATGTGTCAGTCACAACGAATCTGGAGCGAGTATGTGTCAGTCACAACGAATCTGGAGCGTGTATGTGTCAGTCACAACGAATCTGGAGCGAGTATGTGTCAGTCACAACGAATCTGGAGTGGGTACAGGTCAGTTGCAAGATTCTGGTTCATTTATGTGTCAGTCACAACGAATCTGGAGCGGGTACGTGTCAGTTGCAACGATTCTGGTTCGAATATGTGTCAGTCACAACGATTCTGGTTGGAATATGTGTCAGTCACAATGAATCTGGAGCGGGTACGTGTCAGTCGCAACGATTCTGGTTCGAATATGTCAGTCACAACGATTCTGGTTGGAATATGTGTCAGTCACAACGATTCTGGTTGGAATATGTGTCAGTCACAACGATTCTGGTTGGAATATGTGTCAGTCACAACGATTCTGGAGCGGGTACGTGTCCATGTACAAGAACGTAAGGCAGGGAGACTCTGAATTCTCCCATTGCCTGGCTGCCCACCATCTCCTCCTCCTCTCTGCATTCATTCTTTACCCAGACTCCTCCAGATTTATTCAGCAACAACACAACAACAAAAAAATAACATCCTCTGGCTTCCCTTTTCCCCCTGCGGATTGGACTCCCTCCTTCTTATCTCGCCTCTATCCAAAGGCATCGTCTCTGGCTTGGATTATATTCCAAGTTCTTATTTACTTCTCATTCTCCTCACTGCCAGTACCGGGTGATTGTCTGGGTTTCACAGGAAAGCTCTCTCTCACTGTTTGTAAGTAGTGCCAGACGTTAGTAGCTGGACGAGGGGTTGCATTGTTTTGGGTTTGGAGGAACGCTGAGGGATGTTTGCGTTGCTTCGCTGGACCCTAGTTCCTCTCCGGGTTTTACACCTAAGTCCAGCAGCAAGTAGTATGGGTAGACAAGACCCCTGACATCACATTTAATAGCTTATGTTTTGGTGAATCGTTATGGATTTAGGGATGTAATGCATAGTCCATAATTATAAAGCACGTTTAGGTGCTGACATCATGGGAAATCATTGACAAAGGTTACTGGTTATTTACCTCGTTCCTGGTTATTTACCTCGTTACCGGCTATGTACATATAGTTACTGAATATTTTTATTGTCACTGGTTATTTACCTAGTTACAGTTTTTTTACGTACTTATTGGTTATTTTCCTAGTTACATGTTATTTATCCCATTTTTTTCCGAGCTTCAGACGGTGTGATATTGAGATCTTTCTCACTTGTTTTTAAACTCCAGGTTTTTGCATTGCCCAGAAACTCTACAGTGAGGTAAAGGAAGGCACTGAATACTTGATTTTAAAATAACCCAGACATGACTGGCATAGTTTAATTTGTTTTGTTTTAACGACCTTAGAATTATGCCAATAGTATCTGTGTGTGTGTGTGTGTGTGCATCTTGAGGCTAGGCCTAGATTTTACCTCATGAAACAATCAATGTTGTTTATTATATTTGTTTAAAAGCCAAACTGCATATTCAAATGAATCATTTCAATAATGACGTTGGCATTTATATATATATATATATATATACACACAAATCATATGCATATACATATTATATATATATATATATATATAAAAGATCAATCAATCAAATTTTTGACATTTTTGCAATATGCTGAAAATCGGGATGTGTATTTGTATTTGATGTGTAATAATGTAGAGTTGCAATCACAGGAAATGAAAAGACATACCAAATAAATATAATGAAAAAGCAATAACCTGGTTGTCTAATGAAACCTGAGAGGGCACCGAAATAAATACAAACATATGTGTGTTTCAAATTACATCCCTGACAGGCCGACAAATTAATAACACGAGGCGGTGTTACCCTCCAGTTAACCCTTTCGGTTCTGAACGACACCAGCTAGCAGTTGCATACACGCCACGAGGTTGGACTCTCAAGCCAGTGATCTACCAGCTTTAGGAATGCAATGAAAATACATGAACAGAATGAATGCAATGGGTTTGCCCTCCGAAGGCGGCAGAAACGCACAGTGTCTTTCTGTGCTTTTCCTTGGTGTCGAGGCAGCCAAACGTGATGTTTGAAGAGGCAGAGATGATCTGTGGACAATGTCGAGGGCCCTGGTGGAATTCCCATTGTCACACTCATTAGGGCCATCTTCTCAGCACCCCTTGGCATGCAGTGGAGGAGAGATAGGCACTGGCAGATGCAGAGCGGAATATAAAATGGGAGAGAGAGAGAAAAGAGAGAGAGAAAGGGATGAAGAGAAACAGACAGAGAACAGAGGGAAGGGGGAAGGTGAGCCAACAGCACATGCCGGATTGTAGCGAGAGGGAGGTAAAGGGAAGACAGGATTTCACGAATGCCTGTGAGGTATCACAAGCAAGTCCACGTGTGCCTCGGGAGGTGAGGGTGGGGGGTCTGTCCACGGCCGTGCGTCTTCAAGGCGTGCGGACGGAGGTTTTCCCGCGTGTTTTTGCCCCTGCGTCCCCAGTAGAGGGCCCCCGGTTAAGCCACCGTCGCCGGGCGCTGCATCCAGACTCTCTCCCAGGACCCCTGCTCCAAGCCTTGGCAACGAGCCTCCACCTCTCAGACAAAACGGAGGGAGGGCGGAATGGGTGGAGGGAGGCAGGGAGAAACAACGGAGGTAGAAGACCGTGAAGAGAGGCACGCAGAGAGACCGTCAAAAGGGCGGGTGAGAGACACGGAGACAAACGGGTAAAGAGAGACGGTGAGACAGAACAAGAAAGGCATAAAGAGACAGAGAGAGAGGAAGGAGATGGAGAGACAGAGGCTTGGGCGGTGATAAACGGGAAGGCATTTCTGAAATGGCCAATAGGAGCACGGGACGAGGTAGGACACCGGAGCGCAGAGAGAGCCGCTTCCACACCACACCGGACGGTTGTTAAGATCGCCGGGCAAGACGCAGTCATCGTTCGCCGCGGCTCGGCGAAACGCAGCAATGCCACGGTGTGTGTCCGTCCCAGTCCGTCCCCGTAGGGACGAACCTGTTACAAATGTATTCACGCGTGGGGGCCTAAAGACACGGTGGGCCTGGTAACGTTACGGCACGAGGAAATGGCACGTTTGGCTTTTACCTCAGGCCCCATTCTGCGCATTTGAACACAACCGTGTATTAAACACCAACACCCACAATCCTCCTGGCGAATACGTTCCCTCCTCCTCTATGCATTCAATGCTTCCGTTTGATATGGAGCTTTACGGCAGAGAGATAAACAATCCGTAGATGGGCACGGAGTGTGTGTGTTCACCGTGTTGCGTTGGTGTGTACACGTTTGCGTGAGTGCATGCACGAAAGGGGCGAGACTAATACGGCTGATTGGCCCCAAAGTTTACCTGGGAACGATAAGCCACTCCCTCATGAACGGACATCCATTGAGTCTCCCTTTTCAACCCCACTGTGAGGAGAAGACACCGTTTTTTAACAAAGTGTGAATAAACCTCATCAGGTGTGAAATAAGCTGCAAAAGCAGTGAGAGGATGCAAGGCCAGGAGGTCCGCTCTTCACGGAAAGGCACTTGAGTCTTAATGTTCGTCTTGAAATCAATCCTTGCGCATTTAATGGAATTAAATACATTTGAATATAGCAGTATCCTGGGAGTCAAATAGTCAATGCAGGGAACCTACAGATTTCCGAGTAATCTTTTCGGGCAAGGCAACAGCATAGCCTTGTGCTTATCAGCCATTCACCTGTAAATATTGCTGGTTCAAATCCCTGAGTTGTCAATACGATAACTCTGTCCCTGTGCAAAACAGTTAACTGTTTCCAGGTCCCTGGATTATTTGGTTCTTCTAACTTAAGTTTAACATTTTACCCGAATGCCTCTCATATTATTAACAGCGTTATAACACAGTCGTAACACCCCGAAAAGCAAAAATGTAGCCTAAAGGTGAGAGTGCATGCTTGCTTAAGCCTTTGTCAACATACAAAGAAGGTTAATGACTGCACTTTTAGCAGACAACAATGAAGAATGTTACTAAAATGCTACACACTCACAGAAATCAATCATTGTTTTTATTATGTTTTGTTTTCATTTTCTGAAAGTACTTAATAGTATGTTTTTTAGAACAAAACACAAGCACTTTCATGTCCAAAATACCTCTTTCCATTTTATCTAAAACGGTTCATCCACAGGAATTATTTATTATGTTTATTTATTGTACTATGACCAATAGGATTTCCAAGAGCACACTTTCCAATTCAATATAAAGAGAAAAGAAGATTTTGGAACACGGCCTAGGTTATGTAGCAAAGCCTCCATAGTTGTCTCGTGAATTTAATTTGGCTGGGACCTTTTTTGGAGTTCTTCCAAAATCTCTTGGTCTTCTGTTAGTTTCTGATAAAAAAAAATAATGGCTGTCCCCCAATTCCCGGCCGTCCTGTATGCCATCTAATTTGATTTCTTTCAGAAGTGTTAAAATCGGACAAATACAGTTGTGCTATATTCTAACTCGCTGCAGTCGGGGGGGGAAATGTACTTTTCCAAGTGCAACAGCAATTAAATTGTGTCAACTCATTTTTAAATGCAAGTACTTTCCTCGTGGTTTAGAGATCTTGAAGGCAATGTTGGCTCCTATCTCAATAAGAATCAGATCTATTGCAAAGTAGGTTTACCCATACAAGGAATTCGCTACGGTGTATTGGTGCATGACAGCAGACACAATATGCATAATGTCAACATATATCAACTACTTGTAGTTAAATTAAGAATTCTTGTTTTGAAGAAAGCTCAATGTTCTCTTATCCACATGCACTTGTATCTTTTAAGCTAATTGGGTAGGTCATAGCCACAGAAGTCCGTGCAATTACAATCGCATTGATGAACAAACGGTTTAAAGAAAACCTTTCAGACATCCTGTCAGACGCCACACAACTTCCCACTGCGTACTGACACAGCAGTGTGGGTGGGGGAATACTTTTTGACACTTTGTGATTTGTGGTATAGCTATGTTACATTTCCCAGACACTCATTAGCGGTATGCAATCCAGCGCTTTCTAGCGATGACAGGCAAGTCTTGCTAACAATAGTGGAGGGCCACACGGTAATGAGTATATGGATGTGTCACCCGCCCAGACGAGACTGGATGTGGAGCTTCAGAAGTAGAGACATCTCCATATTCCGTCTAGACCTCTAGACACTGGGAATCTCAACCTCCAGCTCCGCTCTTCTGCCTATCGAGAACAAAACAGGCTAATGACCGGGACTCGCGTCTCTCCCCGGCTCGCTAGGGCAACGTAGTCCGGACTGGCCGTCTCTCGGGGCAATTAAAATCGGACGTTCCTATGAAACTATGTAAATCGGGCTTGATTACAATTCCATGCACTTCGGAATGTTAAACTGAGCGTAGCTTGTTGAACCTGTATTCTGATGGATGTTCCAAAAGGCCGAATCCTAAAGTTTTGAAAACATTAAGTCCTAATTTTTGGCTTATGACTATGATCACTAGGTACGGATGAGGTGGAGTTATTGCGAACGGTTAAACTTTGTCAGAGCAACGACAAAAGAGGACGCGGCTTCGATAAAGGGCTCATCCACGATGACGCCCGAGGTCCTTTGGGCTGTGGAGCCAATTCTGCTGTAAAGCCCACATTGGGTCCTCTCTCGATTTTACAACTCTCCCAGGGATGTTCCTCTTTGTCAGGATTCCCCCCCCCCTCGTTCTTTATCTGATTAATCTGCTTTCTCTGCTCATGGTTATGGCATGGGGAAACTTGCTTTCTCTCACGCCTTGATGGCAATCCGAAGGAACATTCTGTAGTTTGATAGACACGGCTACACTTGTGCTCATCACACACACACACTCAGAAATGTGAGTGTATCGTGCTGTGTCAGATTAAATCAGGGTTTATGCGTGGGGGGTCTCGACAGAGTGTGGGCGTATGTCTGTGTGAGTGTGTGTGTGTGGGGCGGGCGAGCGAGGGGGGTGTAAATTGTGACAGAATTATAGGGGGTTTACATAACAGGTGGTTGTGAAACGGGGAGGGACACAGACAGCTAGCTAACCGTGACAGATACGTGCTGAGGAGTTGGGAGGAGAAGGGCCAGGGGAGTGATCTGAGAGGGAGGTGCTGGAGGAGTGTGTAGGTAGTTGTGACAGATGACGTTAATTCACCCAGGTACCGGCGCGTTCTGAAGGTAGCACACAATCGGCCAACTCCCAGTGCACACCCGATGAGCAGGCTGCATGATTAGTAAGTGTTCAAGCATGGTGTGTGTGTGTGACGGTCTGTCTGTCCGTGTGTATTTCTGTCTTTGTGCGAGTGTGTTTGTGTGTGTGTTTGCATGTGTCCTGGATGGCCTGGGTGGATGAATCTCCGGCTTGTTATTTTCGAGAGTTACCTGTGTGAGAGATTGCAGTTGGGGCATTTTTACTTCACTTTGAAGTATTGAAATAAATTGTTATACCATATACAATTGTTTATCTCCAGGGCAACCTGGATAGTATGATGGGTAAATAATTGCATGTCAGTGTGCTTGCTGTAATGGTCATCTCATCGGTGGTCGCGAGTCCTTGTCTGATCACAGTTATACACTACGCCATCTGTAATGATTAAAGGGATGGTTGAAATAAGACTTTGCAAATAAGTATCAACTTCCGATTCCAGCAATTTCTGTGATAAAATATATTTGTCTCTGCATTTAGTTGAAATTGAATGCCAAGTAGCATTAAGGAAGCTGAATTCTAGTTGGTCCTGTAGGCTTCCAGGCATTGTTAACGTTAATTGGCTCTGGCTCAGAAAATCACTACCTCTAGCTTTCCACTGGACAGAGAGACATTAACAAAGACTTCATTTGACTTTGGGGAGGTAGATACATTGCCAAATATTATCTTTAATGGGTGTGTGGAATAAAATGAGAGTGATAAATGCTGGAGACATTATCGACCTGTTTGTAGAAAATGTTTTTTCAAAGCATGCTTCTTCAATTCTGATTACAAGAAACAGAACGCGAAAATATTAAAAGAGCAAGAGTTCTCTCTCACCTTGTCGTGCATCGGGGTAGCATAGAGAACAAGGGTGTAGTCCAGGAGAACCAAAGGTCAATTGTTCAAGTCCCGGGTCCACAAGTCGAATACCTTAGCTGTTCTGTCCCTGAGCAAGGCAGTTGCCCCTTGAAATTGCCCCGTGTCATTACAAATAAAAACAACGCTTATTTTTTTTCCAAGACTGCGCAGATGTTTTATATTTGATCCATACAAAATTGTATCGCTTTATATAACTCTGGATGCAACTATTGAATTTTGTGGAGCTCATCAGGATATGTTGTTGCATGAGTAACAATAACAGCCTTCTATTTTCACCAGACAAACTGGTATCGATTTCTTGATTCTACAACCTTCGCTGCTGCATCATTGGACAAATTCATGCTGAAGTTTAGGTATGATCCACCAGATATAAAACAACAAAAACAGTATTTCTGTTGTCAAGCCTGAATATATTAAACTGAGCTGAACAAAGTTTTGAGGCTTTCACTGAACTTCTGGGGATTCATCATGACCTGTCACAATCAGATCCAAGGCTGAGAGCCTAGATGTCTTCAAATGGAATTGGAAATATGACAACACTCCTGTCAATCAAGCCTCATTAAGAACAAGGTGAAGAGGACTTGCTTTTTATCAGAAGATACAAAGAAGCATTCAAGATGTTTTGGCATGTTAAGAGCGAGGGAGAAAAGTTGAAGTCAACAAACCCATGTTCCAAAATGCATGATGGCAATTACAGATGACCAGTACAAATCTCCAGGTCACATCAGGGTTTTAGTTTGACAGACCAGGTCCCCAAAAGACAAAACACACAGATACATTTAAGCACACACACACACACAGAATGTGCATAAACACTCATTAGTGTTTTAGGGTTCAAACACAGTGTCACACGATAGTATAGACTTAATATTTAAAATTTCTGGTTCACACATACAGTCGTGTGAATAAATTAGGACACCTAGAGTTCAGGAACGGCCGGGTCTTAAGCCTATTGAGATGCTGTGGGGTGATTTGAAACGGACTGTGCTTGCCGGAACCCCTCAAACATCACACAGCTGAAAAATATTATTCACAGAGTGGGAAGAATTGTCTTCCAGTCGATGTCTGAGACTAGTAGACAGTCGTAGGAAACGTCTTATTGAGGTTATTTCGGGCAAAGGGGGCAATACCAGCTATTAGGGCGCAGGGTGTCCTAACTGTATAAACTACATGAACACTGCAGGGTCAAAAGTTACTCGTTATTTTAAGTTGGTGAACATAATCACTTGTGATCTGCCAAATGCTCATCTGCAACTATCAACATGTGACTACATCATTAGAGCATTCATGGAACATTGTCAAGAGCTCATATTTTGGTATGCCTGTCTCAATGCACACATTCCCAAAGACAATAATATGGTCGTCACGGCTGATCCCAAAGGAATGCCGTAGTTTATGATTACGCATAAGGTACCTTTTCAAATAAAATGTTTACTATGCAGCTATTCATATGTACAGTATGCATGTGAAAAATAATAGTGCAGCTCTTTTGACAGTCTAGCCTATTCATAATCCCAGGTAAGGCTTTTACTTACCTTATTTTTATCGAGGTCACTGACAGACGAGGTTCCCTGCAGAGTTGAATCATCAAATTGATCTTCAGGATGAAAAACATGTAGTCGAGTTTTACTGCATATATAATTTTTTTGCCAAAACCCTCAATCTTATTGGTTGCTCGCCACTGAAATGTAATAGGCTGAGTCCTGGTCAGTCCCTGGATAGTAGACCTGATGCCGCTAAAAGTGGTGTTGAAGGGCAAATGGGGAGAATAATGTTATCAAGTCCAGAAAAAAACAAATCCCAGGGCATTAAAGATGACATTGCCCTTCATAGTGATCCATCTTTTAGGCAGTATATCACTAGAAAACACAGTGCATATTCTGCTCATACTTACTGTGAGAATTATTTTAATAATAAAAATAGGTAATATTAATTCACAAAAAAAAAAGAAAATGGCCACAAAGAGCTTTTCTACATTGCTGTAAATACACAGTACATATCTTTCCCCTAGCTTACAGGATGGGTAATCAAATACCAGAAATTGGAAGTTGCCTAGTCATAGAGATAGAAGCACAATTTGAAGTAATTTGAATGGACAAAAAACAAGGACATTTCTGAATCACCCCAAACTTTTGACACTATTAAGAATTCACTTTCTGATTGTTCTTATACAAAATGCTCAATTTGTCTTTGACAATGTAAATAAAAATACTTTTAAAACTCATTCAATTTAGATTGTCTTGTGAGTGAAACATTTTCTGAATCGTGTATGATCTAAATTATACATTATTGTATTGCCTTTCACATAAGGGCTTTTGCAGGGTTTTCATCACAATATAAGGTTATCAAAACCAATCACAAAAATAGTTTGTCCTTCCCGTTTAAGCTTCTGATTGATAAGTTGCTGCATCTCCTGAAAGAACAATTATCTAATTATGATCAAAAACATTCTGGACACCCTTTAAATTCAGGAGATTTTCTGGAACTATATGAGGTCCCTGTGTTTTGATATGTGACATTTTACAAGTTCAGCCATTGATCTAAAAGTAAGCTACATGTATATCTATACAACAAGAAATTACCCAATGCTGAGCAAACTCATTTTCCTTTCATTTGTCTATCGCCAATTGAAATTAATAGAAATGGAAAATACTTTAGACATGAAAGTGCAAGACAAGAGCGAAATTGTCATTATCGTAGAAAGATTACACAGACATGGTTCAAAAACAATATCAAAGCTATTTTAGCACATGAGGTAACCATGAATAGCTTGAGTAAATTGCGCAGAAGAGGTAAGAAAATATTGTCAAACACAACGAAAGCACCATCAATGTCTTGGCCTGACAGCATCAGGGATATTTCATGGGGCGATCCAAGAATGATGTAGAAAAGTGTTTTACGCATTTTACTTAAGTTTGCTCAATAGAATTTGCAGAGCTGCAGAGTGATACTGTGTGGTACCGTTGCAACATATTTACAGCCATCTTGCACATCATCTAGATAACAGTGTGATACAGTATATGAAGGCTGGGGGTCTGGGCCATCTGATAGCGTTGTTAGATTTCATCTGTGACTTTTACACCCTTCGTGAGATCAGATGAAATCACATGAATGTCCTCCGGAATTTCTTTCCTTACAAAACCGCCTGTTACAACTTGACCATTAGTGGGCTGTTGACCGAGGTGACGCAAATGAACGCGGACGTGAAAACTGACGTCAAATCTGTCATAGTTCTTTAATATTAGGTGTATGAAGCACCTCACCACTTTTCAGAGAGGGCGATCAATCAATAAAAATCATTTTCTTGCTGAAAGGGCCTCTTGAATCAGGGATCTTTCATGTTCACAATTACAAAGTAAAGTCTTTAAATAGAATTTGTTCACACCCTTAATTTGCATTAACACTGCCATTCCACACCAAATGCCGCGCGACTCCTATCCTTGCAAGCATGGTAGGACACTGAGATAAGGATGCACCACTCCAAGTTGTGGGACTTCGGGGAACATCTCCCCCTCACATCACCCCTCCCCATTACCTCTGGAAACCCAGGCCTTCCCCTCTGATCCTATAATCCAACCACCCACCATGTCTCTCTGTACATCCCGCCTTGGCGTATCATTGCGAGTGAGCTGTTGCCCGGGGAGAGAGAGCTAGACATTGACTTATCACCAGGCACGTGGCCCTTACATTTGGAATAATGACGTACAACAGAAGAAAAAAGAAATGGATTGTTTGAATTAAACATCCTGTTGGTAATAGAACCAATTTGGAGAAAATAACCCACAACTATAACTGAATGAAGTTACAGCAACCAAATGTACATGACTTGAAGGCATATCAGAAAATCCAACCACTCCGTTTTTGTTTCCCCAACATACACACTGCAACTGTCGGCGGTGGTGATAGTGTCAGGAGAGACGGGGCCAGATGGGTGACATAAAGGCTTCGCTGTCTGCGGTGCTTGGCAGATTTGTTTTTCTTCTTCCTAGACAATGTGCCTGGAGTGGGCCCGTGGAAAGATGAGAGCGGTTGGGGCCAGACCGAATAATGCTGTGGGCCCTATGTTGTCCCCAAGCCCGAAAACAAAGGCAAAGAAACGCACAGTGCCACACAAAGAATTGACAACACGGAATTCTTTTCCACCTCAAGAAACTGAACCGAGTGGTAAAATTGTTTCAAGGAAAACCGATAGAACCAAACTTCACAGAAAAAAGGGACCATCAACAGTCTCACACACGCACACAGAAACACGTACTAACATACAATACATGCACACGCTCAGAGGAAAGACGATAAATACAAATTTATCATTATTATTCATTGATGAGTGAGTGTTTTGGATATGATATGAAGACAAAACCCTGGGATTGCTTTTACCAGGTGAGACGGTTGTCATGGTATCAGTGCAGTAAACACCACGATAGTCAGAAAGGGGGTTAACCCGTGTCCTAGCTACATCGCTAGGGAAGCAATCAAGGGAAAGAGCAACCTAACTAGTACAGCCAGGTGCAGAACAGCACATGGGAATGGTGAATGTTGATGCCTCAAAACAAACTATGGTTTTAAAATGTTTGTATTTAGGGCTTCTGAATTTTAGCTCTGGTGTTTTTATATCCAATCTCTGTTCCGTTAAAGATGTGGTGTCTTGATGTGCGGTGATTGCTGGACCTCATGGTATTTTATGAACAAACATATACAGTACTTCTGAATTCTACCGTGGAATTCAAATTATCTCTATATTGTGTTGAAAGGATGTTGATTCACTCACTGTAGGAATCAAGTTGCGTGGGTGAGCTATGGTGAAATTTCACTTCAACATGAGCTCTTGTGTAGGAATTGTATGATTTTCTTAAGGATATACTACAATAACCTTTACCAATGAAAGTTACCACCTGATAACACATTAAGTCAATGCTTATTTATGTGTAATGAATGTTCCCGAAATATTTCACATTTAGTCAATGCTTATTGTTTTGAAAAGAATGTCCCCAAACAAAAACACATTAATTAATCGCTCATAGATGTGTCATGAATGTTTCATCGAGGTAAAGCCCCGGTCCAGGTTATTGATTAGTGAAATGTTGGCGTGAGCAACGGCACTGAGCTTGATCCAGTCACGCGTCGTCCACAGTCCGTCCATGCTCAAATCGCACCCGTGTGTGTTTTTTGGTTTGACCCGCCCTCTACTTGAACGCTGCACTCAGGTTTCCCCGTCATGCCAGCTGAGGAATACCTTACTCCCTCACGGGGCCTGTCTACTTTTCTCAGATCAGTGTGTTGCCGTCATGTCCGCTCTCGCTGCAACGATGGCTGCGCTGACGGAATCGAGCCCACGCGCCTCAGCCTTCATCCCAGACCTGTCAGGCACCGAGGGCTCAGTCGCAGTCACACGGCCGTTGTCCACTAACCTGCCCTTAATCCGCGCCTCACACCGGATGGAGAACAAAGTATGCGGAGAGCAACCCGGTTTGCGCGATGTTAAGGCGGAGACAAATTAAAAAGCTTGGTGTGGAAGGGATCTCGGTAACACGCCAGGAAGACAAATGGCGGCAAACACGAGTGCGCCGTTGGATATGTCTCAATGTTGGGTGTTCTCACAGAGACACGTCGGGTATGTCTCAACGCCGGGTGTTCTCACAGAGACACGTCGGGTATGTCTCAACGTCGGGTGTTCTCACAGAGACACGTCGGGTATGTCTCAACGTCTAGTGTTCTCACAGAGACACGTTGGGTATGTCTCAACGTCGGGTGTTCTCACAGAGACACGTCGGGGATGTCTCAACGTCGGGTGTTCTCACAGAGACACGTCGGGGATGTCTCAACGTCAAACCCAAGACAAACCGGCGCAGTTCATTTGCATGCTCATTTGATCGGGGCTGTTCCGTTTATTCATTCACACAGTTGTTTCAGTATGTTACGGACGTATTTTACAAATGTATGTTACGGGTGTATGTTGCGGATGCGTGCGGCTGCTCATGCTATGTCCGTGTTTTCATCCACACAGGTGTTGCGTATGTTACAGACATGTTGCTTATGCTATGTCCGTGTTTTCATGTGAATGGTCACAAACGGTTAGGGAGACAAATGAGTGAAGATGGCAACAAGCACATGGGCGTATGATGTAAATGTGCTTAAACGCGCGGAGGACGTTGCGTGTGGGAAGGCATCAAGGCCCCCTTTATTTTCGCCATCATTAATATGCAGCGTCTGAATTGATGTCTGACGCTGCCGTGCTTCTCCATCCGTCTTCGGGCCTTTTACGTCCTGTGTGCACAAATTGTTAAATAGGAGAAACTGATGAGGTGGAATGTAGAAGCAGATTGTATACGACAGCTGCGTCTTGAAAAGAAAGAAATCATCGTCCTAATTTTCGTTCTTTTCTTTTTCTATTCTCTTGGACCTGTGGAGAGAGTAGCTGATGTGACACTCACATTTGGAATTACAGCCTATGTTCCAAGGGAGAGAAATTCGAGTGAGATAACGATTGAAAGAGGGGGGAAAGAGAGGAAGAGAGAGAGAGAAAGAGTGAAAGAGGGGGAGAGAGAGGAAGCCAGCAGTTCCATATGTTCCAGTCATGTCTTTCTGTGTAATGTCCCTCAGTCAATTAAGTACATGTGAAATGGTTGCGGTTAGAATATCTCCCTTGTGTAACTGGATAGAAAGGATGAAGACTTGTGTTGCCTGTCGGCCATCGGTGTAGATACCAGTGTGACTATTGGTGTGGCTATCGGTGTGAATATTAGTGTGATCCCTAGTGTTACTATCAGTGCAACTATCAGCGTGATCGCTAGTGTGACTATTGGTGTGGCTCTCAGTGTGACTATTGGTGTGGCTCTCAGTGTGACTATTGGTGTGGCTCTCAGTGTGACTATTGGTGTGGCTCTCAGTGTGACTATT
>JACXGK010011633.1:0-15673 GCA_016801125.1 Novumbra hubbsi
CCTCCAGAGCCCACCACGGACAGGCCACCGCCTCCAGAGCCCACCACGGACAGGCCACCGCCTCCAGAGCCCACCACGGACAGGCCACCGCCTCCAGAGCCCACCACGGACAGGCCACCGCCTCCAGAGCCCACCACGGACAGGCCACCGCCTCCAGAGCCCACCACGGACTGGCCGCCACCTCCAGAACCCACCACGGACTGGCCGCCACCTCCAGAGCCCGAGGACGACAAAATAGAAAGATTGTAGAGACATGAACAAACACAGTGAAAAATAATTTGGAGCAGTTGATGCTTTTCTGACCAACTTCTCTTTATTATTGGTTTCAATTTATCAGACTGGTTCCTTCCTCATTATCAGAAGACAGAATAGTGTAATCAGAATTGGGACCAGAGAGATCATTTATCAAGCCTTTATATGCGCACAAATCTGTAAAACACGTGTGAAATCATTTTGTTGCAAAACTTTCGGTTTATCAATATCAAACTGTGATTGTGAATGACATCTACAATATTCAACTCAATTTAATTTGATCACAAGAGTGATTCTGCTAAGATAAAATTGACAAATGCATGAGTTGTTCTTTCTGTAGAACAGCAATGATGGTATTTGTTTTGACTACATGAGGGAGCTGTTATGGATGGAAACCCATCTGTGATTGATGAAATCTCAGTATTTCTGTCATGTTATACACTTTTATTCATTCTAATTGTACAGATTGCCACGAAAGGCTGAAGCAGGAGGAACCGACAGGGAGAATACAGACTGTCACAGAGATGCTATATCAGACAATACACATAAATTTTATCCTGTAAATGCAACATCACTCAGGGCCAGGTCAGTACTGATGAAGAGATATGCTACTTGCTTCAAAACACATGGGGATGATTTCCAAAACTAACGTTTTTGGGAAAAGCGAATGACTGATTATGTTGCATATTGTTCAGTTTTCATGGAATTTACTAATACTACAGTGACTCACTTTGACACAGAGAAGAAAAATAACATAGTTGTAAAGGAAGTAACAATGTACGGTGTTATAAAAATACCCCCTCTCTCATCTTGACTGTTGGACTATGATGTGAGGATGTGTTTAATGTCACTGTGTTGATCAGTCTGAGGGTTGGATTTTTAAAGTGTGTTTCCTAGCTACTGGTCTGGTTCATTGTCATAGAGTTTCACAGACACCAGCAGATTGCCCCCCAGCATGAAACCAATGGTAGAGTTTAGTGATTGTAACATGGTTGTGGTTTCTTCTTAGACATGTTGGCCAGGTTAAAAATAATAATAAGATTTTATATATATATAATTCACTCATTTGTCTAAGGTTTTTCTAGAGGATATCATTTCCATCATGACAGAGAGTGAAATGTGAGGGTTGAGTGTGAAGCGATGAAAAAAACAAGAAAACAACAATAACACAGTGTTCAGGTATGTAGCAGCACCAGAGGCATTTTAATATTTCAAAAATTGGTGGGGCACCAATCATTTCAAAAGATAGAATTCATATGAGTAAAAAAAACATTACTCTTGTGTTAATGATGTGTTTGCTTTAACTTCTACCAGGTGTTGTAGTAGACAGAGAGAAAGAGAGAGGACTCTGTCTCCCTCCCGTCAGAACAGCAGTTGTTCCTCTGGGCAAACGTCTCGATGTCTTAGGGAATTAATTAATTTAGCTGCTGAATCAGCTAGCCTTCTAAGGACAGCATGGCCGTTCTCCACCGCCTGTTTGTTTTGCTGCTCACCCTTCCAAGTAACCAACTTCACCCGATTGTCCTGACTCCCGCTGATCTCATGTTTGGAATCCCCTCGGAATTACATCGCCACCAAATAGCAGACATGGAAAACAGAATATTGCCTTCTTTTGTATGCTAACCGTTAGCCACTTTATCCTTGGAAATCCACTCCACATTAAACCCACGGTTACTTTTAACAGCAGTTTAAGTGATTACAATATTAAAATAAATAGGCTCTTAAATAAAATGTTGTCCTCCAAATTACGGGTTTCAAACCGGTGCTCGAGAATAAAATCCAGCTCATTCATGTTCTTGCGTTATCTGGCGTTAGATAATCTAACAAGCTACAGTGGGGAGAACAAGTATTTGATACACTTCCGATTTTGCAGGTTTTCCTACTTACAAAGCATGTAGAGGTCTGTCATTTTTTATCATAGGTACACTTCAACTGTGAGAGACGGAATCTCAAAAAAATCCAGAAAATCACAATGTATGATTTTTAAGTAATTAATTTGCATTTTATTGCATGACATAAGTATTTGATCACCTACCAACCAGTAAGAATTCCGGCTCTCACAGACCGGTTAGGTCACAGGTGTGAAACCGGATCCACGGAGGGCCGAGTGTCTGCAGGTTTTCGCTGTCACCTTGTACTTGATTGATTAATTAGGTCACTAATTGGTTAGGTCTACCCTCACCTGGTTGTTTAGGTCTGAACTGGGAACCAATTTACAGGAAAAAACTAAAACCTGCAGACACACGGCCCTCCGTGGAACCGGTTTGACACCCCTGGGTTAGGTGATCATAATATCGTGTTTGAAAAGCAATTCCGATTATCATGAAGCTGGTTGAGAAAATGTTGACTGCGACTGCATTTAAATGCATCAACGTTTCTGTTTTGGAGAAATAAAGAACAGACCAAATTTGACAGTAATGGGTTAATTAATCTAAAACTTTTGAATGGTTTGCTAGCCGGAGCTTGTCAACTATACAGAAACTTAACGTGCTGAAGTAGATCACGGGTTTGTTGGTGAAAAACATGACTTTAACTCAGCCATACATTCAAGATGAACACTTTTTCAATTAAAAACTCACTGAATATAAATTATTATGGGTCCCCCCAATATATACTGTAATTTGATCATAATTATTACGTAACGAAAATCCTGTCGTTATTACTACCAGTTTTAGTATTACGGTTTACTGCAGTTCTGCGTGTGGTTTAACCAAGTGGTGTTCAGTTGTGCCAACTTCGCAATTTTGTTGTTAGATTCAGCAACTTTTCAGACTACCCTGGCAACTTATTTTCCAAACAGCACCTAGCAACAAATGTAGCTATTTAAAAACATATTTGGAACTGTTAGCAACTTTTGAAAAGTGACTCATTGTTGGCTGAGAGCAGCAGCAGTAGTATGCGTTTGACGAGACACACCCAATGAATATAGTTGGTCACAAATATTAGATCTTGAACAGAACTTGCAACATCAATCAACATGTCTCAATCAAAATTGTACAGCCAGAAGTACAGAGTTGTGAGTGGGAGTCTGTACCTGATTTTGGGGATGATTGTCAGGCATACTGTGCGTACTGCAAATCAGATATGCTTGCAAAAATGTATGACATCAAAAAATATTGTGCTACAGCAAAGCATATAAATAAATCAAAACCGTACAACCCTGCAACAAAATCTACATTAACACAGTTGGTTAAGAAAGTGGATAAATGCAAAAGCGCAGAAGCTACTATGGCAATGGCCATTGCGGAGCGTTGTTCGATGCTAGCATGCAACCATTTAGGTATGGCTTGCAAAGCTGCCTTTTCAGATTCTGTGGCAGCAAAACTTCCAAATGCACCGCACCAAGTGCACAGAAATGATTAGGGGAGAACTGGCTCCTTATTGTCTCAAAAGAGTAACGTCAGATGTGGGGGATGAGAAGTTCAGTCTCCTTTTGGATGAATCCACTGACGGCAGTTCAGCCAAGTGGTCAAGTCAAAGTTAAGAAATAGCATGTCACTGCACACTCTCAACTCCATACTCCTGGTGCGGTATGGACTGAAGCTCCCTGTTACCAGCATAAACTACCAAGTGAAGTTCTGCAGCAGTTTGGCACCACAGCAGCATACAGCTTTAAGGCCACTCCATCCTCTTCTGCTGGTTCCAGCTCTGTGACAATGCAGTTGGACAGTGAAGATGAAGAGGATTTCCTTGCCAATCTATGATTCATCATATTTACAGTACATATGCAAGGAGTGGACTTTCTGGAACTGGCGGAGACACACAGCTGATGGTGGCAGTGTGCACTGCAGTGTGAGCGAGAACAGTGGCAATATCTGGGGGAAACCATTGAGCAGCTAACCGGCCAAGCAGCACAACAGCCTGGAGACATCTGGAAAGAGATGCCTAGTGCACACATCATTATTTGAGTTGCTTGTTCAATAAGATAGCATATATACCTTTTTATTAGCCTGTACCTATAATTGTTGATCAGTTTGGTAGCATTTTAACTAACTACCAATACACTGCTTAAAACTATAATTGTTCAGAATGTGTAGGTTTCCAAGTAGTAAGAATAAAAAATGTGTAATTGTTCAATAATTTAATGTGTTGTGTTTAAAAATATCTGATCATATAAAATGTGTTGTGTTTATATTACTTCTACAAATAAAAATATGTGATAATAAACAAATCCAAACAAATGTCAAATCATATTTTTTGCCGAGATGGCCAGTCAACTTGAGTAACGTCATTGTGTATTATTACGTAATGACGTCATCCCGCAATGACATCACAACGGGTTGGAGATAAACGTTTAGTGTGAAAACGGGCCGCAAATCAATCAACCAGCACAAACGTTAGCTATCATGGCCAAGCTACAAGGAAAGTTAATTATCCACAAATTCACCCAGCGACCAATAATGGTGCTCATGCGAGTAGAAGTTGAAGTCTTTATTTTGTATTTGTCTGAAAGCCCACGTGAAGTCTGTAAAAACATTTGTGTTGCCCTGCATTTATGTAGACAGTAGTAGCTTTCATGCATTTAATATTTGTATACTGTAGCTGTATTTCCTAATGATAAATAGCATTATTAGTGTTGGTTTGATTTGAGCTAAAACAGTTTTATTACAGTCAGCTTTCATTCACAGTGAGTGTCAACATGAGCAACAGGAAGGGTGGCGGTGACATTTGTCTGTTTTTTGAAGCAGCCTCAGAATAGAAGAAAAGTTTAGAGCTGTGAGAACCATTGTACACTTATATATGTTATACTTATTATATACACACTATAATTATATACACTATACTTATATTTATGTATCAAGTAGTTCTGTAAGAGCAAGAACCATCTTGCAAATTACGTGGCAGAATGTGGAGGTAACATATAAGTTGCCTGTTTTACACTACATTGGATACCCCCAGGGGTTTAGAATAACTACTAGTTGTTTGGGTTTGAAAATATTCAATAATATAATGCACATGTCTTTTTTTTACTCTAGTTCACATCTGTTTTTTTCCTCAAGAACCTTAATGTATCACTTTCAATTTGTGGTGCAAGTGTCAATTCTGTCATAAACTACTTACAAAAAACCACCACTAGATGGGAATCTTCCCTTATTTTCTGAACTTTTTTTATGTGTTCCGTTTATTAATTCCTTACCATTTCCATATCTGGAAGCAGTGGACATTGGAACACAGATCAGAAGATCAGAATCAGCTTTATTACCAAGTAGGTTTGCCCATACAAGGATTTTGCTTTGGTGCAATGGTGCATGACAGAAAACACAGTATGTGGTAGTAGGTAATAAATGTGCAAACATTTACTGTATAGGTAGCATACATTGAAATGTGCAATAAGAAAGTACAGAGAAGTGCGTTAATGTAATCCATCAACTAAAATTAAGTTATGGGGCAGAGTGGTCAGTGACAGTGGGGGTCGTCTGGCCTTGTTGGTGAGGCCAGCTGCAGATGGGAAGAAACTTCTTGTTGGGGGCTTTAGGCTTGTAGTTGTTGATCTGTCTAAGGCCTCTCCAGACAGAAGCAGAGTCATTAGCTGTGCATTTTTGCTGTAATCTCTCAGAGTACAGGTGTACTATTTAAATCTGTCCTCATCCCCACTCTTGAACGCCTCCTGCTTTTCCATCTTTAGCTGTTTGAATTTAGCTGTGAACCAGGGTTTGTAATTGTTATAAATCACCCTGGTGCATGATGGGATACAGCAGTCCTCACAGAAGCTGATGTATGATGTCACAGCCTCTGTGAACTCATCCAGACTGTTGGAGCCAGTCCTGAAAACATCCCAGTCAGTATAGTCAAAGTAGCCCAAAGATCTTCCACAGCCTCACTGCTCCATTGTTTTGGTTTATAGAGCTTAAGGCTCCACCTGTATGCAGGAATCAGGTGTACCATGACGTGGTCAGTGTCCCAGTGCAGCGCGGGGGACAGCATGATAGGCACCACTGATTGTAGTGTAACAATGATCCAGAATATTCTACTCTCTGGTCGGGCAATTCATTAATTGTTTGTATTTGGGGAGTTCATGGCTCAGATTTCCCTTGTTCAAGTCCCCAAGGAAGATAACTAAGAAGGGTTTGTCCACTCCACACCCAGTATCAAGTCGGTGAGCATGCGCTGGGCCTCCCTGCACGTTGGCCTGCATTGGAACCAGAATGAATGAAGCAAACTCACGGAGGGAGTAGAAAGGTTTAGAGATGATGTGGAATGATTCCAGATCAGGAGAATAGTGCTGTTGAATCACTGTCACATCATTACACCAGCAACTGTTAGTGTAAAAAACAGATGCCTCCTCCCTTCGTTTTGCCGGAGAGTTCCGTGTTGCGATCCGCTTTGAAGAGATTGAAGCCTGCCAGCTGCAGTGTCCGGTATCAATCCACACAGCCATGTCTCTGTAAAACATTGAAGATAAATAAAAGTCTCTGTCCTTTCCTGCCAGTAGCTGAAGTTCATCCTGTTTGTTGCACAGCGAACGCACATTGGTGAGATTTATTCCAGGTCATGGTGTGCGATGTCTACGTTTGCAGAGTCGTACGAGCGCACCGGCATGTTTCCCTCTTATGCTATGTTTTACTGCATGAAAAAGGTGAGGGCACTTTTGACTCCCGTTTCTTGTAGTTGGCCACCAGGTTTGCACACATCTCAGGAGGGATTTTGTCCCACTCTTTGCAGATCCTCTCCAAGTCATTAAGGTTTCAAGGCTAACGTTTGGCAGCTCGAACCTTCAGCTCCCTTAATGAATATCTACCATTACCTTAAGAGTGACAACAGTAGATGAGGGTATTAAACACTACAACAAAGATACATTACATAATTACAGTGCATTAGTAATGTAATTAATGTAAACGGTTCTCTAGTAATAGAGTACTAATATTAACCTTAGTAAACTTGGTGTTCACAACAAACATACATTCAACACAAGCACAAAGTTGGTACTTACAGAGTAGAACACAGAGCCAGGTTTGATCCATTCTGTCTCAGTGACAAGTAACTCTCTCTGAACAACAGTCCTCCTTAAAAAACCCTTTACTTCCTATTTGATGAGAGTCTGTTTTGATCACACCTTTTCACCGTCACACAGACAAAAATAGAAAGATTCTAGAGGCATTAACAAAGACAAAAATCATATCATGGCAGTTGATGCTTTTCTGACCAACCTCTCTTCATGTCATGTGAAAGAAATATGACACTCCATTAAATATTTAGTTATTTCAGAGAAATATGGACATATTTAGAGATTACATTTTAGAATTTTTGGGGACTGCTTTAAGCATCAACAAAGAAATGGTGAGTTCTTGAATGGCCAAGTCAAAGCCTGCGTCTTTATCCTATTGAGATGCTGTGGGGTGATTTGTTACGGTTGTGCATGCAAGAAACCCCTCAAACATCACCCAAATAAAGGGGCAATACCAGCTATCCGGGAATAGGGTTTCCTAACTCTTTCCTGAGTAGTAAATGGCTTCTTTCTAAATATTTTGTAAATAAATGATATCATGTTTATAATGTGCCATTGTTTTTGGTTAAATTACATCACCTTTATCTATAGATATAGTTTGAACTTGTATTAGAGATTTGTATAATTTCATACATTTGTATGCATTCTAATGGTTACGTTTCCCCGTTTCTGTGTTTGTGTGTGTTCTTTTTGTTCTTTCTGTCTGCACAGGTTACATCAATCAAGCTCTTGTTTACGTTTTGTATTAGTATTAGTTGTTTTCCCCCTGGTGTCCTTTTGGTATTCATTTTAACCCTTTGTTTGTTCCCTGAGGGAAGGGGACCACACCCATGGAGTGTGTAGACAAGAGACCCACGAATAAACATCTACGTAGGTATTTACTGTCTATGCACACTAGGTAAGATCTGGGTGATCTTGTATTTACTAGAGTAGCCAGGGAAGTTATTATGTTATTAGGTATGTTTTGGTTAGGGGGTATATGATTTTACTTTCTTTGCTTTGTTACCGCTCCGTGTTTGTTGTTGATTCATGGGATCCTTTGTGTGTTGTCTACTCCCTTGCACCTCAACTACCTTTTTTCTGCCTGTTCCACTGTTGTTCACGTACAGCAGGGTGTTGAGTAACATAATGGTTCCGATAAAATATGTTCAGTAGGTTTATACCAAACAGTATGAACGTGAAGTGTCTAGTCACCTGCGTTCAAGATCTTCACAGAAAGCATCTGCCAGCAATGTGTTGTGATGCTAAAATGAAATGCTAACTTGCTCATTTTTACAAATGTATATTGGAGGAAATATAGGAGTACAAACACAACTTGTTAAGCAAGTAAATACAAACATGAACAAATGTGAATTGTTGTTGATTCATTGAGGTGAGTCTTATATCACCAACTGTTTGTGTTTTTTCCGTCTCTCACAGTTGGAGTGTACCTATGATAAAAATGACAGACCTCTACATGCCTTGTAAGTAGGAAAACCTGCAAAATCGGCAGTGTATCAAATAATTGTTCTACCCAATGTATGTATATAATTCACTCTCTGCTCTAAAGCTGCTAATATGTAACTGCAACACACAGTTCTAAAGACAAGAAACAACAATCTGTAAATGATGAAGCACACAGGACACATTAATACAGAACCTAACAAGTGATTGTAATCTGGTGTATCTGTGGGTGTGTTGCTGCCCTCAGTCACCAGAATGGAACTCACAATCTTTGGAGTAAAATTCTCCGGCCACAATGCTCTAGAAAAGCAACTCTATTTAATTATGAGTATGTTCATAATGTGGAAAATGATTTTTTGATATATGACAGAAAGATAATTAACAGGCCTTTGTTTATGGCTCGCAATGTATAAAAGGGATTTTGCTATATCAGGTATCTATTAACCAGTCAGGGGGCCAGAGGAATCTGTTAATCTGTTTGTTCTTTGTTCTGCAAGTAAATATCCCAGCTTTCTTGAGTAACTTTTCCAATGGTCATATGGTTCCTGAGGAAAGGGGGACGACCCCCTGGGGTAACTCAGCCAGGGTCTGAACATCATTCAGCTATCAGTTTGTTGGGTTTGACCCTAATCAATGTTTGCTGCAATTGCTGTACGGTTCCATTTTAGTTTTCAGACTTTTCTCCATAATTGGTGGCAATTTCCAAGATAATAACAACATTACTTCTAGAGATCTATTTTCTGAACCCAAAGCAGGGAGTTTATGTATTATGTAGGTTTATATAAACTGTATTGGATTGTGCCTATACAATTTTACATTCATTTGGTCTAAATTTTAAACAGCTTTTGTGTTCCTCTTCCCTTACAGAACAAGACCAGAATAAAGTCATCCAGTCCAGGGTGGTTTAGGGTGGGACATGTAGTAATGTGAAAGTCTAAAGTGAGTATGAGGAGGCTAGGGTACTCATTTATAAAACTTTTAGTAGAATTCACATGAAAATGTTGTGTACGGTCAAAACTATTCATTTTTATTTTGCATGCATATCCCACCCTGGTTTTCCTTTATTAATCACAATTTAGAGTGGAAGAAGAGTGGATGCTGTTATCAATCAATCAATCAAGTTTATTTATATAGCACAATTCATACATAGATGCAATTCAGTGTGCTTTACAAGACAAAACATTAAAAGAGAAATAAAAAGAGAAAATAAAAAAAAATAAAACTTTAAAAGAATTAAAAGAGCAATACAATTTTCTAACTAACAGTCTGTCTACCACTTGTCCTCTATTCGCCCGTCCACACATTTACTCAGTAAACATCCAATGCAACTCAGGTCTCGTTATACAAACAGCCTGATATTTTATCCGTGGATCATTTACACGATGCAGCACGCCTACTTACATCCCAGTGTATTTACAATAATACACTCATACACTCATTGCATTGCGATCTTACTTCCTTTCCACCTTGTACGAGTACGCGTTTTACAAACCGACTCCACAATTTAACCTCATTACATCTTCCCACTTTTCGGTCACAATTTAAACAGATTGCTTCAACAGACATGGATCATTTTTAACATGTAAGAAATACAAATTAAAGGAAAATTAAGTAGAATTTTTTAAAAAGTAATGAAAATGAAAAAGTCTTGTGTAGGGTTTCCATATTGCTAATCATAGGCACGTGAGAACATGAGTGTTTTTAACCCAGACTTGAAAATTGATAGCTGCGGGACCAACTCAATATGAATGCCTGTGTTTTTAGAATTGGGTGTCATACAAGCTCCTTAAGCTGTAATGTGTTGGTGTCCCAATACTTTTGTCCATATAATGTATGTTGCGTTGACTCTGTAATAGTTGTTCTATTTCATCCAAACCACCCGGAAGCAAAGCTTCTCCAGCAATTTGCTGCCCCAGTTACATGTGATGCAGTTATTTACATGTGCATATGTTGTGTATACTTGTGTGCACAAACATCAGCTTTCTATAGATGGTTGCCTGTTTCGACCACAAAGATGTATACTGATGTCTGCTAGCCTTGCTATATGCAGGGGACAGCTTCTTTCTCACAACCACTTCCTCACCCTCCCCAGTCCCCACCTCCACTGTTGTGGTCGATCGTTTGTGAACGAACAACTCTTTTTGGTGAACTTTGGTATAGGAATCAGATTAGTAAAAGTAGAAGTTCATAATGCTTCTATATTTCCTTAATTTTAATGCTCAAATAACAATTATTTGCAGATAAGATGATAATTAATACTAAGAACCTTTAGGGAGCCTAATGAGCTATTTTTAAACCCTAGTAATGGTCCAGGAGTCTCTCCCTGACTATGGGACCAGGTGCTGATGGAAATATCCAGTCAACAAAGGAAAGGGTTAGCGTCTAACAAATATTGTTTCTTCGTTCAAAACATCAGAATAACACTTTTAGATTTGACATCCAACTTCTTCATTGATGTTTTCTGTGTCTTTCTCTGTCTTCATTTGAGTGTACTTTGTTTTCTCATGGAAAATTATGTTACTCCTTAAGAATTCATTTTTGTTATCCAGCTTTGGTTCACTGATCATTTAGATTAATTCACATGTTGATTGTCACTTATTTTCTTTTCCAACTTCTTGAGTAGAATCTTGCCATACGTCACATCACCTGACCCAGAAACACCAGCAGTATCTGACAAATAATACAGGTAGATAAATAATCTCAGGTAACATTGAGTTTCAAGTGTGTGTTGGGATTCTAGAAACAGGATATAACATTGTACCATTATGGTTTTTGTGTGACATTAATTTAATGGTAGCGCCACCTGTTGGAACAAACAAGTGTGACAAAGTTTATTTATGTGTAGACCAGAAGTAATGACCAGTAGAAACCATTAACTAGTGTGACAACTAACTCACCAGCTCCACTATTTTTAGTTTAAGTGTTTTATATTCATTCTGATGTATCAAATACTAATGTCATGCAATAAAATGCAAATTATTTACAAAAAAATCATACAATGTGATTTTCTGGATTTTTGTTTTAGATTCTCTCACAGTTGAAGTGTACCTATGATAGAAATTAAAGACCTCTACCTGCAAAATTGGCAGTGTATCAAATACTTGTTCTCCCCACTGTATATGTATGACATTTTGTTGATTAGATTCTCTGAGAGTGCCAAACATTGTGGCACATATGTTTGTGAATAAAGTAAGTATTTTGTTTGTGAAATTGTTTTTTGAAAACCTCCGTCACGTACGGCATATGCGCTGTACAATGACAAACAAGGCACTAGAAAAAGAAAAACTTAAATAGACACTGCAATAAGAGAGATTGGGGAGGGCAACAAACCACAAAGCAGATGTCTGTGATCCAAATGAGGGAGAATGGGTGTTAGATCTCACTGTCGTGCCAGGACGTAACAAACATATTTATTGTGAAACCAAAACAGCATTCAATTGATTCAGTCAAAAGGTAGCACGCTGAAGATTTCAGTGCTGATAATGCTTCCTTTAGTTACAATGCTTTCTGGTTCTGATTTTCAAATGAACCATCATTTCAAAATATGTTGAATGACTTGTTTTTCAAATGTGACGCTTTGCAAAGGTCAACAAATACAGTTGGAATATAAATGCACTACTTCTTTGCCTTTTGTTGCCTTAGAGCAGTTTTTCTCAAACTCTTTTGGGCCTGTGCCCCCATAGCCATTATTCAGGTCTCTTACTGCCCTCAAATAAGATGCAGGCTAGTTGCCATAAATAATAATGATTATTATATTATAGCGTTCCGAGTGAACAGGCGCTAGTAACAGTGGAGTGGTTGCACAAGGGATTTTGGTAAAAGGGAAAACGATGTTATCCCTCATCTTTATTAATTTTTGGTAATGTTTATTTAATGTTATGTACCTGTTTCAGGTATTGTTAGGGCTGTTAGGGCTCCTCTTGCAAGACGTAGTCAACAATCAATGTTAGCAAACAAGAGTAATGTTAGGTGGGTTGATGACTATCCGTGTTTTCTTGTGATGAAGTTTTGTCAAAGTAAAGAGCATGTACTCGTGGGGTGATCGGGACACAGGCCAAAAAGAGAACTTGTCTCTGTTGTCTTGTGTTAGAGCTGATTCCTAGGTAGCTATTCAGTCAAGTATAGGCTAGTTAGCAACGTCGCAACAGTATGTATTATTGCCAGGATTGTTATTATTGTTGTTACTGTTGTTATCATGAAAAATCATCACAAACAACAGATGTATTAGTCACGAAACAAAAATGACATGAATAATTAGCAAAGAATAGAATTGTATTTACAGTTGTTAAAAAATGTTTTTTACATTCACCTCGAATTAAGTAACAGCAGCTAGTCAGAACTGCTCGAAATTCAACATCAGTTTATTCAAACGTTAATTACGTATCACAGCAGCAGCCAATATTCATATTCAATATTCAAATCATAATCAAACTAGACTTGAGGGTCATAGCCATATCTAAGATATTTAATTGAGTACTGGCAACAACAACAACAACAACACCTGGACTACAATAAACATAAGTACACTCATTTGACTAAAGTACCCATCTTTGTTAGAGCAGTAAGCAAACTTCTAACAATAGCGTTACTGGCTGTACTTCATGGGATAGTCGTCTGTGATACGAGCAAACAGAGCTGATTATTACCAGGCATTAGTTCAAGGGTTTTCCCTATATTGTGTTGTTTTTGTTTATCTCATTCATATTGGATGCCAGAAATGTAATTCCATTGTGCCACGTTTGAAAAACGTATTGCAAAAATAACAGTGGGCTTTGTATTCTATTCCTTCAACAGATTTCAACCACGAAGCAAAGTTTTCAACCATTTCTGATTGAATTTGCACTTTCCAATGGTTTCGGCGCAGAATATTAAAAGCCAATCTCTACTACAATGTAGCTAGAATATTGTTCATGTTTTATTGTAGTTTGTGTTCATTTGCTTTGGCAACATTTTATTGCAGACATGTCAACAAAGACACTTCAATTTAATTGGTTTTAATGTGCGTCTGGATGCTGGACGCTTAGTGGCTTTCAGGGCAAGTAAGAAAGTGTCTCGGTGTCCCCTGACTTGTCCCGTTTTTTCCGCCTCTATTACACCCCCAGGTGGTCTTTGAGCGATGTGCTCATCACGGTCACTACCACCCAGTCATCAATCCCCCACTCAACGTCCCACACCTGTCCCTCATCAGTCAATCACCATCCCTACTTAGGTTCCTGTTTGTCCACGCCCCAGTGTCGATTCAAACTAAGTGCTACACTAGTTTTACCAAGACTAGGACTTTAGTTATTTGACTGCTGCATTACACTGCAGTACATGGCCTTCCAGCCCTTCTTATATTTACATATATATACCTATCACTACCACAAACTATCCTGAACAATCCTTATCCACCAAGGATTCCTCTAGTCTTGCGATTGGGTCCCTATTATCACTCTGTTCCATCGGAACCCTTACAGAAAGTGGAAAATCCCTGTTGTAAATGTGTAACAACTGCGGTTACAAGGTGTTCACAGGGTTTCCCCATAGAGAAATTATGAGAAAAGTAAATTATGCTAATAACTATATTAAAGCCTTAGGGCATATAGATAGGCATAATACAAATTATCCTTTTTACTGACGAAGGCCTTTATGATATTGACAGGCCGTCTGGGAGAAGATCTCCCAGGACACCATCCGCGTTCTCATCAGGAGCATTTTCAGAGTGTGTTTGAATTCAGCCTGCAATTGGTTAAGGATTTTGTTTTTCATTTACTGTTGTCACGTAATTTTGTTCTCAACAACTTACACAATGCACAATAAAGATTTTATCTTAGGCACCAGGATAGTTTTTATGTGTGATCCTTTATGGTATGTGCTTATAATGTGTGTTGGTGCCAAAGACAACATTTCCATTCTGTATGAAATGTGCTTATGTGTTGTTTATTGTCATTCCTGTTCTTACAAGGTTACATCTCAGGTTACTGTGCATGCTTCTACAATAACAACAATTCTTTATTATGAATTAGATTTGATGAGGATTTTATTTCATACAAAAATAATGACAAACAGTAGGGTTTCAATACTTTTTTAGTGGGGCTATATGTACATGTGTACAGACAGGTACAGTGTGCTGAGGGGAGACAATGAATAGAAAATAATGATTAAGTAAGAATATTGCTCTGCATGTTTGTGGATGGATGAGGGAACATGTAGTTGTTAACTGCAAACTTACCTTTGCAAGCTTGAGTTTTATATTCCATTTGCATGATAATTACTTGACCCCGGTTTGCTAGCTCTGGAATACATCTAGGGCATGGAATGGCTGCGGGTCACCAGGGAGGTTTTTAGAACTCCTTATCTAAATGGTTCAGCCACTTTGGATAAAAATATCCTCAGGTTAAATCTGATTGTTGGTACTGAAACACAATATGCATTGTATCATTTCAAATACAAAGTGGTAGAACAGTTTCACTGTTCCAATATTAAAACAATTAATTACAAAAATAATTGATCCGTTAGATCAATGTTTTCTTTAGATACAGTGGGAAATTACACCCACTTTGAATTCAATGGTTTTACATTTTATGACATAATAACAATAATATGTTCCTTGGCAGGTCTAAACGTTAGATAAATACAACATAGATGAACAATTACACATCAACCTATTACAAAGTGTCACCATTTATTTAACAGGAATAAAGCCAAAATATGTGAAAAGTACACCTTATGAATAAATGGCTTGTAGAAACATGTCTGTATGACTTTATTAGTCTCCTCTATTGTTGTAAAGGAATTTTGGGACACTCCTCTCAATGTCTTTTTGGTTCATTGAGGTTTGCGTGCATTTGTTTATGGACTACACTCTTAAGTCCATCATTCGACAGTGTCACGGTACCGTCGCAGGACGGGACCTCCCCTGTTCGCGTAGCCTTCCGGCGTTCGACGTCGCCGGCCTTTTAGTCACCATCGTGTGTGTTGTGTCCTGTTTTCCCCATGTCCTGTGAACGCATCCCTCCCTGATTCCTTACAGGTGCGGCTCGTTGCCCCAGT
>JACXGK010011634.1:0-15731 GCA_016801125.1 Novumbra hubbsi
ATGTGTGTATGTGTGTAGGGGTGTAGGTGTGTAGGTGTGTATGTGTGTATGTGTGTAGGGGTGTAGGTGTGTAGGTGTGTATGTGTGTAGGTGTGTAGGGGTGTAGGTGTGTATGTGTGTATGTGTGTATGTGTGTAGGGGTGTAGGTGTGTAGGTGTGTATGTGTGTAGGGGTGTATGTGTGTATGTGTGTATGTGTGTAGGTGTGTAGGGGTGTAGGTGTGTAGGTGTGCGTCTGGGGGCACAATGCACATGTGCCCATTGTATTCCATCCAATAATGACCCTGGCTGGCATCAGAGGAAGTCAATTTAATCAGCCCGGCTGCAGTGTTGTACACTTGTGTGTGACGCTATATGCCTGCGTGTGTGTGTGTGTGTACGTGTGTACGTGTGTGTTAAGAAAAGATGCCAGGTTCATTCCACTGAACAAATCCAGTCCACAAGAAATATCCAGCATATGTGAATTTCTAGCCACTCATATCGTACTGTCACATATTCAAATGTTCACAATAACATTTGGCTCTTCAGTTTCGACCCCCAGCGACCTCTGCTCCTCCCCAGGCCGGGGTTGTGGGGACCTTCTGGTCTCACCTGTGGGTCCTGGGGCAGGTGGAGCACCGTGTGCAGTCTCTCAGTGTGGTGGTGACGGGACTCCTCCTCATACACCAGGTCCCTGTCGCTCTGAGGCAGGGTCAGAAACCTCCGGATGGTACCCAGGTTTTCCCACAGAGTACGGTTCTCTGGGCTTGGGTTCTCCTTCCAACGCAGCAGCTCACACAGCCAACCCTGAGGAAGGTGGAGAGAGTGTGTGTGTGGGGGCGGGGGGGTGAGTTTAAAAAAGGAGGAAAGGGGGGTGGAGACAGTAAAGAGAGGAAGTCTGTTAGACTAGGCCAGTCTTTGAAACCAACTATCTCTGCTAGACTAGGCTAGTCTTTGAAATCCACTGAACTGTACCCATTCTGCCGGAAATGTTAATAAGCTGATTGACTCCCTTCTCCTAACCTTCACCTCCCCTCCTTTCTCAGAACCTCCCCTCACCTCTCCACTCCCCCTCTCCTCTACTCTCTTCACCTCCCCTACCAGCTGCAACAGATGGAGGTGATGATCCATGACCCCAGCGCCAGCCCAGCGCCAGACACACACACATGCTTAGGAATACACACAAGCGCATGGACATTCACACAAATCATGCAGCACTCGAGGAAATACTTAATGTGCTCTGAACTGTGTATTGCCGGAAAAAGGCGCACACGCTAAGCAAAATCATTTGAAAAACGTCTGTTCAACGTATTTTCAACATATATTCAACGTCTTTTGAACAACCCACCTGGCTCTTGTTGGCTGCCACCTTGGCGAAGAGCGCCTGGGACACCTTGGCCCTCTTCATCTCCTGCTGGATCTCATCGTAGATGCCGGACGTGATGTTGACCAGAGACTCCATCTTCAAGGGCATGTCTGGGTTAGGGCCTGGCATCTTGGGCTGGGGGTGAGGGGGTTCCAGACAGACAACCAGTTATACAACCGTGAAGCTGTACCAGAGATTGCCTGGTAACACCGATGGATCTTGTCTAAATGTTTTTCACACATCCCTACGCCAGACACAAACATTTTGGGGTTGTAACCAAGCGTGACTTGTGATGGGATCCGTCCAAGTTTCTTTTCATCTTCTTTATACAGACATTAAACACGTCAATGTACAAGTTGCGACACAGAATGTTTACAGGTTAATTCATTAAGCTGTACTCAGTCCTGTCTTTTGTATTGAAGTCTGTTTAAACTACGTGGTGTTTAATCTCTGTATGTTTTCTCATAAGACTTTGAAGTTATCAGTGCTGGTCAGGACTAGCAATCTTGAATTCCACGGCTCCAACGATGGCGAGATAAACACATCAAGACATAATAATGATAATACCAAAATGTGTCTTCTTCCAGAGAGACTATAGGCATTTGCCATTACATCAGAAAGAGATTGTTATCTATTGTTATCTATAAAAGGCAGTATGAGGTTGGGAAGCACATTCAAAATGAAATGTATCTCTGTCTAGAACATGTATCTATGACAACAGGATGTGTCTCTATTGTAAACAACGACATACTGAACTCCTATAAGGTCAGCTCTCTATTACCAAAATAATAGCTATTAAACATTATACAAAAGGATATTTAAAGTATCAAAATGCATTGCAACAAAAACAAATGCAGACTTTTTTTGGACTACTCCATTAGTTCCTGAGTACTACACACACACTAAATCACTCATAGCTCAAGTGTATAACTTCACTTTTTCAACTAGTTCTAGGAATTATAGAATGCATGTGATTCATTAAAAAAGACAAAATGGATTGTGTATAAACACACTGCTTACCGAGTTCGAGATTTTGGTCTTATTCTTCCAGATAGAAGCCCAGGCGTCAGGTGTTAACTGTTCGTCCATACCTCTCTCCCACACCTTCTGCATGAGGTGGCATGGGACATGGTTAGTGATGGTCGGCCTAAATATGTCCTGTCAAAAGTTGAACATATTACCACCTCTTCACCAACGTCGGACGAACATTAAACACATACAGACACAATCAAAGTACTTGACGTAACTCTTTTCAAAAATAGGATTCATTGCTGTCCCAGTCTTTGATTTTTAAACCCTGACTCAGATGGCATGGTGTTGAAGACCAACCCAAACATCACAGACACACAAACCAAAAGGGGTTCAGCCGCTCAACCGCCCGACCGAAATAGCCCACGTCGCCCACCGCTTCACCAAGACAGACAGCCACTCCAACAACAAGCACACACAGGCCCTGCTGTTGGGGTCTTTTGTGGAGGGAGGGTGGGGGGTTGGGGGGTGGGGGGTTGTCAGGGTACCTGAGAGAGGCGGGGGCCCCCGGGGCTGGAGGTGGGGGTAGGGGGCAAGCCGACAGGGGGGTTCATGCTTCGCTCGCGCTCCTCCTGGTAAATACGGTCTCTCTCCCCCTCGGGGAGGTTGAGGAAGTTCTGCATGGCTTTAAGGTTGACCAGCAGGGACTGGGAGGCAGAGCGAGGGTCCTCCTCCTTCCGCAGGATCTCCGACAGCAGGCCCTGATGCACACACACACACACACGTCCACAAGCAAACACACATGCGCACATACAGACACACGCCGCAAACGTATACATTTAGAATGAGTGGCTTGCAAGCAAACCCTGGAGCCACCTGTACACACACAAACACACACACTCATAGACCCAGACACTTCACCTGCTCTAAAGCTGTTACCTCCCCTCATGTGGTCTCTTCATACAGGCTCTAATGGGGCGTGATTAGGCGTGAATACAGCAGGTGTGTGTAATGCTGGGAGGGCGGAGGAAGACACTGAACTGAAGCGAGGAAACACAGCAAGCTGTTGCACCAGTTTACCTCGCTCATCACCCTCAGAGAGGAAACCAAATCACATAAATATCGCGGCTAATCTGTCTCCTAGTCATTCCAGTTTTCTAAATGTAATTCTAACGTGAAGAGCGGGACAGTCTTGATTTTTGTTCTGTCCTCACCATGTTTCAATGCTTGAACTTGCCCTGCGTTTAATTTTTACCATCTGGGCCCAGTGGTCCATTCGTTTTGTCCCCTGTGTTCCATTTGGGTATGTTTTCTCATGAGACCAAACAAGACAATCATGAGTATTTTTTCAAAACTGTGATGAATTCGCCCCGTTCATTTTTGGTTAGTTTTGCCGGGTGCAAACACCAGGTATACAAACTCAAGGAGCGTGGATGGATTTAACCTGTGCATTTTTGTTTGATTGACATTTTTACATGTCTGACATTTGGAGAGGCCAAAACGTCCAAAAACCTGGTTTGAACATCTGGTTACCTGTGTTCTGTTGAAAGCCACGCGTGCAAACACAGCCTGTGAAACGCTGGCTCTCTTCAGTTCGTCCCTGACGTGCTGGTAGATGTCAGTGGAGACCTCCGCAGCAGTCGGGTTGTTCCCCGGGTCACCTGGCGCCCCTCCCTTGGAGAGCCGAGGGATGGGAGGGTGGTTGAGGAACTGCTGGTTGAGGGCCTGTGGGTGCTGGTGGGCTAGCAGGCGGCTAACGGCTAGCTGCTGGTTGATAAGGTGAGCCATGGCGAGCTGCTGTCGGACCAGCTGAGGACTGAGCTGGGGGGAGAGGAGTCCACCGGGTCCGAGGAGAGGCTGGAGGGAGGCTGGAGGGCCGGGGGGAGGAACCGGCCCACGTAGAGGAGGGCTGTGGTGGAGCTGGCTGTGGGGCGACGGGGGGTGTTGCAGTGGTTGTGGGGGTTGGGAGGGGTTTAGGGGTGGGTCTGCACTCTTGAGGAGGCCTCCTCCACCCACTCCAAGGTGGCTGAGCTGGGCCAGGCTGGTCAGATGGGACGGGGGACGCTGTCCAAGCACACAGAACTCTGCCAGGCTGTCTCTCTCCACTGGAATGGAAAGGAAGAAGGAGAACAGGAGGGGGAGGAGGGGAGGAGAAGGGAGAAGAAGTGAGAGAAGGAAGATGAGGAGGAGGGGAGTCAGTGTGGTGCCTGACTAACACTATGGGCCAGTGAATGAAGGAAACTAGACAAACATAAGATTCTTCACCTTTGATTTCGGAATTTTCTCTTCCCGGCCACACCTTTTCCAGATAGTCTCCTAGGAAATGGTGAAAAGTGAGAGGCATTGACGCAACCCTTCATAACACATGCATGCACGCGTTCCTCCACTCTACACTCCCACCAACACACTTCTCGACTACGAATGACAAGATAGCCAGCCAATGGGTGTTCACCCATTGTGCTCTGTGTCCGTATCTGGAGGCTGGTGAACACACAGCGCTAGTCTTCCCCTGCCAGGCAGAGAGCAGAACTAAGAGTGGAGAGGCTGTGTAACCCAACACTGCATCAACTCAGTCTGTTAGCCAACCACCGTGTCCCTCCACATCGCTTTATTCTCCTCTGGTCTCGCTGAGACTCTATGTTTGTGGTTTAGACTCTGCTTTGATCTGTCCCGCAGAATAATTATAGAGCAATGGGGTGATGGGTGTGTGTGTGTTTCGTTGTGTGTGTCTGTGTGCTTGTGAGGGCGATGGGGGACAAGAAGACTAAAGATATTGTCCCAACAAGGATAGACAGATGAAGAAACAAACAGGCAGGCAAGGGGAAAGGAAAGAGGGGAGTGGACAGAGGGGACAGAGGAGACAGTGGGGAGGGGACAGATGGGACAGAGGGGAGCGGACAGACAGGACAGAGGGGACAGTGGGGAGGGGACAGAGGGGACAAAGGGGAGGGAACAGAGGGGATAGAGTGGACAGTGGGGGACTGAGGGGAGGGGACAAACGGGACAGAGGGGAGGGGACAAACGGGACAGAGGGGAGGGGATAGAGCGGACAGTAGGGACAGAGGGGAGGGGACAGACGGGACAGAGGGGAGGGGACAAACAGGACAGAGGGGACAGTGGGGAGGGGACAGAGGGGACAAAGGAGAGGGGACAGAGGGGAGTGGACAGATGGGAGTGGACAGATGGGAGTGGACAGAGAGGAGTGGACAGATGGGAGTGGACAGAGGGGAGTGGACATATGGGAATGGACAGATGGGAGTGGACAGATGGGAAGGAACAGAGAGTGAGCGACAATCAGACAGGCTTGCGAAACAAAGCAGTTTTAATAAGGAAGTGTTAAGCCTCCAACGTTGTGTCAAGGGGATGCCTTTTACCAAGCAACATGGCCCCCGCCTTTCTAAACTCTGTGCCACTTATAATCCTTCCTTCCTTTTCAGGACGCCAGCATAAGGTCAGCAAAGAGCACGACTGGGTGTGACCCCTGTCCACTAATGGGCTGTCACTGAAATGGCTCGAGCCAAACAACTACATGGCAATCGTTGTTGAAGTTCTAGCTCAGAGAGAGATCAGGAGACGGTGAGGTTTTCATTGGTGTGCCAGGGAGAATTGGTCCATGCCAGCAGGGGTTCCCCAGGGGTGAAAACCTCACCTTTGATTTTCTTGTACTTCTTGTACCAGCGTCCAAACTCCTGGCATTTGGCCGTGGAGACATTGGCATAGTAGGAGCTGTTTACTATTGAGGAAATCATACTCTGTTGGGGTGAGAAAGTCAGAGAGAGAGAGAGAGAGAGAGAGAGGGAGAGAGGGAGAGATGATGAATTGGAGAACAATTTGCATGGTTGCTTGCACGCCCATTTATCAAGCAATGTGTATAGTATAAAATGTACTGTAACAATTGACAAGTTAGTTATTTACAAAGCAAGTACATTTACAAATAGTTATCACAAATATAAAACACTTTGAAGACGCATCACACAAATCATTTTGGCCAACTCAGGAATCATCCAAAGGACATACAGTACCAATCAAAAGTTCACTTGAATAGGGAAGTATGTCCCAACTTTTGACTGGTGCTGTAATTCAACAGTGGACGCCACCCATGGAAATATCATGGAAAAGACAAACACATGGCTGCAATTGTTACTGGGATGAAAATCCAAGCATTGTTCTCATGTAACCTCAGTAACACACTATTGAAGGGCAGTTCCCGATAAGCCCCGTTAAACCTCTTCTATGTCCTTGCTTCTTCGTAGTAGCCATTGCTTCTTGATTCAATGGGGCTCACTTACTACTGCTTGGTGTTGTAGTTTTCCCACATTGCTGTCTTAAAATGGAGGCATTAACTGTAAGTGGCTCTGGGTCAGAACATCTGCTAAATGACTACGATGTCCAATGTAGAAGTACAGATTCCCTTGCAGTCACATATCGCTGACTTAACACGCAACCTTGACCTCACCATAGTGGTCAAGGTTGGGTCAAGGTTGTGTTTACTACCAAGTATTAACAATGGGGCGTGAAGAAAAACGTAATCCAGGCCTCATTTATAATTCAAATTTCTCTTTTGGAAAATGTGGAGTGCTGTAGTGTAGTATAGACTGTATGAAAAGAAGCAAAATGTTTTCCACTTTGAGGTCGCAAAACAAATTGTATTAGCTTAGTTTCAGCCAAGTAACTTGTCTCCGGTAGCTCTTTTTTTTTATTACACTTTATATTTTTATTACACTTTATTTTTATTACTTAGAGAGTCCTAACTAACTAGAGTTTCAACTAACTATCAACTAACCCTATGCCTTACCAATTTTCTAACCCTAAACTTTATTCTACACCTAGCCTTAACCATTAACCTTATTCTAAATCTAACCTCAACCTTAGCAAGCAGTTAACCTTATCTACCCAAGGTTTGTGGAAATTTGGGGATAGTATTGCTATTTTTGTAACCTTTTCTTTAACAGTGCATGCTCAATTTAGTTTCCCTTTAACTTAGTATTTCTCGCCAATTGTATAATATGTGGTGATGGAAGCGCTGTGGTTGCTGGGGGTTCAGTCGTACCTGTGACAGCGGGCACTCCTTGGCCAGTGTGCTCTGGTTCATCTCCTTCAGAAGCTCCTTCAGGGCGTTCCTCACCGTGGCGTGGTTCCACTGCTCTGACGGAAGGTCCTCCAGCCTGGCAAAACTACAGAACCGTTGAGAAGAAGTCAAGTCGCTTTCATGTCCCGCGACAAGTCGCACCTAGCCCTGGTAATCTAGAATGAACAAGCTGGGTCATGAAGGATTTTCGGCAGTCAATTGCCACTGCGCATTTATAAACAGAGGTTCCTCAAGTCGTGTGCTATTTGGTCAATAACTAGGGAAATGCAATGCCCTATCCTATCCATAGATCATACCAGTAAACCAACCATGCCGTATTGTCGCCAACTACTATCAGTGACCGAGGGCAACACTGAACATGTCAGGCAATACCGTCACTATGGAGACAGATGTAAACATAGCTGAATGGTATGCGACAACACAATAGCGAACACAATCACCTCATCTGGAGTCTATCTATATCTGTTTATCTGGCTTTCGGGGCCAAGTTCAGTCATTCTCGGCAAAACTTCAAGATACTGGCATGAAAGCCAGCTTTGAGAGAAAGGCTAAATAGATAAATCTCTGATGCTGGGATCTGGGATAGCTGTCTCTTTGGATCGATCCCAATTTAGATTTTAGAGGTAATCCTCCACTATGGTAAACGGTTGAACTATGAAGGCCTATTGTGGAAATGTCGAATATGCCAAGATGACATCAGGGAGCCAAAGGAACATGTCTAATTCAATAACTAGGCAATAGTCAAACCTTATCCCAACCATTGGAATGTAAAGAGTCTCCTAAATTCCTATTTTTTCTAAACAAGGCCTTTCAATAAATTATGTTATTATAAGATGTGAAATGAATAACACACACACGTGCACGTGTCACTTACTCTCTCAAACAAACACACACACACACACCCAAAAACACACACTAACATACACACATTTTATTCAGCTATCTAAGTGGGCCATCAAAATTGATTTCCCTCAAAAATTGAAACCACATCCGTAACCCTAACCTCAAAACCCTTCACCATGAACAGAACCCTAAACCTAACCCTTCACCGCGAACACAACCCTAAACCTAACCCCTCGCCCCTTTCCAACCCAAAACATGGTTGGATGTGTTGATGGATTCTGTTTTAGCCACAGTAAAACTGTCTCAGACGTGACACACACACACCTCTGAAGCTGTATGCGGAGTGTGACCATGTGGTAGACGTCCAGCAGCATGTCAGCCACCGTCGCTTCAGGAGAGTCTGTGAGGAAGTGGATCGGCAGGGGATTCCAGCGGCCCACCTTGATTATACCTGGGAGAGGAAGAACCACAGAGGAGCCATTATCCTATTGAAATCTGTTCTTGCGTAACGTTAACTCAATACATTCGGGTTATGGCTACGTGGACTTTAACGGTCGCCTTTTCACTTTAACTTCGCTGCCATAAGGAGCGTTCCATTGAAAGTGAGAAGACAGACAGAGAGAAAGAGGTGGAGATTGAGAGAGCGAGAGAGCGAGGGAGTGAGAGAAGGTGGGAAAGAGGTAAAGATGAATAGTGAAAAATGTGTAATCTCACCGAGACCCACACATCCATATACAGAGAGATAAACCACATGAATCCACTTGATCTTGTCAACGACAACATCATTACACTGTTCCATGACATCATCACCACTGTACTTAACCCGAGGTAACACTGCCCTCCGCAAATGCCTGTTGAAATAGAGACGATCAGACAGCGTGTGTGTGTGTGATATGCTACAACACGGAGGCCTCGCAGGGACAATTCAGCCTCATATGTGTTTTTTACGGGGATTGCAAACAACTGGCGCATTACTGCCTTTCTGTCCATATGTCTGTCTCTTTATCTGTCTGTCTATCTACCTGCCTGCCATTCCGGGGGTGAGTCTGTCAGTGCCTGTCTATTTGTCTATATGTCTATTTGTTTGTCTGTCAGTGGATCCGTTTGTCTCTCTGTCTACAGTTTACGGCGTACTTTGTTTAGCAACGCTCTCATCCAGAGCGTCTTACGGTCAATGTCTAACTGTCTGGATTGGTATTGGTGGTTCCTCTTGGTGTTTATGTGCTTGTGGATGTCCATCAACATGCCTGTGGGTCCCTCCCAGTGGGGCCTTTCATTCAGAAGGGTTATAAAACAGACAGAGAGAAGAATAGCAGCCAGATAAAACCTTATCTATTAGACCCTTATCGGCAATGGAAGAGACACCCGACAAGCTAACGCGTTAACCACACACACACACACACAGCTGACGCTAGTCTTATATAGCAGGAGGAGAGGAGACGCGAAGGCATCAGATAAATTGGGGTAACGCGTGGACTCCTGCAATAAAACAGCTCAATTACTGTTTGATGAACCCCAAATGGATGGCGTAGAAGAGGCCATCTTGTGGGCGGAATTGGCAGGGCTGAGAAGATAAGGGGAAGTAACTATTCTAAAGAGCCCATCTTGGAGCATTAGAAGAGCTCCCCTAACCTCTGCCGCCACTAATCGAGGCTTTTGTTATAGCCCAGCCTTAAAACACTAAATTCTCAGCCATGTAATCCACCACCACGTCGGCTCGGAGACAAAGACCCACAGACTGTGTGATGTTGCTCTGCCCATAGCGAGCTGAACCCGAGGATAAAGAGAATCAACAGACACGTTGAGTCTGATGCTTTTTCCTCTCCCCGCTTAGCAACACAGTCTCCACCGTGCTCTGTGGTCTCGGGGTGTGAGATGCTGGTCAGTCTACAACCCCAGCCAATCATCTACAAACAGACATAATGATTGATGAAAAAGGAGAGGGACAATATCTGGGGAGGATGTGAACCTTTAAGGTTCAAATAAAAGAACAATAGTGCTGTAAACAAGAACATACACACACACACACGCCACACACACGCACACACGCACACGCCACAAACACGCACACACACAGACACACAACATTCTCAAAAACTCTGTCTGGAGCTGTGAAAACTAAACAATGCTAATCACATTACTATCCTCTAAATGAGAGCCAGACGGGGTCTGGACAGTTCTCCTCTCCCCCTCCACTCTCTCCCCTCTCCACGCTCTCCCCCTCCACTCTCTCCCTTCTCCACACTCTCCCCCTCTGCACTCCTCTTTCTCTCTACACTCTCCCCCTCCGCTCTCCTCTTTCTCTCTACACTCACCCCCTCCGCTCTCCTCTTTCTCTCTACACTCACCCCCTCCGCTCTCCTCTTTCCCTCTATACTCTCCCCTTCCACTCTCCTCTTTCTCTCTATACTTTCCCCTTCTGCTCTCCTCTTTCTCTCTCTCCTCTCCCCCTCCACTCACTCCTCTCTCTCCACACTCTCCTCATCCACTCTCTCTCATCCACTCTCTCCTCTCTCTCTGCTCACTCTCCTTCTGCTCGTCTCTCCTCCCTCTCTGTCTCCCCCTCTCTTTTTATGACGGTTGGAGCTATCTATAGATCTAACAGGAATGCTGCTACACATTAGTACATAAGTGTGCACACACAGAACCATCTACAAACCAGTGTCAGTCACCTGAGGGCTGAGTAGCGCATCTCGTCACATATATGAAGGATGACCGTGTTATCAGACAGACAAGACAGAGATAGGAACAACATTCACTTCCTACTCCTCAACAAGAGGAGTTCGATTAGGGTCAAGGTCTGCATTTTGGGTTTACGATAGCCAAAACTTCAGTCATCGAGAGAGTACAGGACCCCATTGTTTTCCCGCCTTACTATAGCATGTCTGTAGATAGATACTGTATATTCTACAGACACTGAATTACAGAGAAAAATCTATGGAGACAGATGAAGACAATTTGCACATAACTGCCCTTCACCCGCCCCCCGCCCCCAACCCCCAGATCCTTTCTCTTCTCTCAGTGCCCTTTCTGTTTATAGCTCAGTTAGCTTTGATTTCAGAAAGCTGTGTCTGCTTTCCTCATTCTGTGTCTCATTGTGCAATGGAGAGTACAGGCTGGTTGGCCAGGGGCCCTGGTGACAGTGGAGGGTATAGGCTGGCTGGCCAGGGGCCCTGGTGACAGTGGAGGGTATAGGCTGGTTGGCCAGGGGCCCTGGTGACAGTGGAGGGTATAGGCTGGCTGGCCAGGGGCCCTGGTGACAGTGGAGGGTATAGGCTGGTTGGCCAGGGGCCCTGGTGACAGTGGAGGGTATAGGTTGGCTGACCAGGGGCCCTGATGACAGTGGAGGGTACAGGCTGGTTGGCCAGGGGCCCTGGGGGACAGTGAAGGGTATAGGCTGGCTGACCAGGGGCCCTGATGACAGTGGAGGGTACAGGCTGGTTGGCCAGGGGCCCTGGGGGACAGTGGAGGGTATAGGCTGGCTGGCCAGGGGCCCTGATGACAGTGGAGGGTATAGGTTGGCTGACCAGGGGCCCTGATGACAGTGGAGGGTACAGGATGGTAAGGCTCTCTCACACAAATACACACACAGCTACACACTCACCCACTCACACACACACAAACACTCCCTCTGCTCCAGAGTCTACATAAACAAAGCTAACATAGCAGCAGAGTATGGATGAAATACACGGGATGGATGGTATAAACAGATGCTCTAATGGATGATTTATACAGATACTCTCATGGACGATATACACAGATGCTCTAATGGACGATTTACACCGATAGTCTCATGGACGATATACACAGATGCTCTAATGGATGATATACACATATCATCTCAAGGATGGTATACCCATATTCGCTTATAGATGATATACGCAGCGACTCTGATGGATCACATGCAAAGATCCCCCTGTGAACGATATACACAGAAACTCTCATGGACACATGCACAGGCCGATACATACACACAGCAGTGGTGAATTTATTATTCATGAATCATCTAGTAGGAGACGTTGTTCCCATTTCCACATTCAAACGCTGCCTTCCGAAGATGTTCCTCCTTCACGCGGCCAACAATTCATACATTTCCTTTGTCCCCCACACAAACGCCTAACGCGCTGGCTTCTCAATTGCCGTCTGTAGTTTTCTTTCTCCTTCCCTCGATCACCCAAGCCTTCTCTGAATCTCACCCGCTCCTTTTCTCCAGTCAAGGAGGACGCATCATACCATCAGCCAGTGAACATGGACCAGATTCTCTAATATCAGGTATATTGTGTGGGGCGGAATGGCCTGGTTCGTTAAGTCAAATTAGAGGACTACTTCCAGAATGTGCACCTCTCTGTAGGCCTCCTGACTTGTTAACACCAGCTCCACTCCACCACCCATCTAGTTCCTAATATCCCCATACCCTGAGCACATTCCAGGTGAACCTCACAAGGAAACAGACTCGACAGAGAGGTTTGTTTTTTACCACTAATACAAGGTCAGATAACCACAGAATGTTTAGTATAGATATTGGTATAAAGTACAATGTTAAGATAACTAACCACAAAAAAGCGTGATCAAGTGTACAGGTTGTGTTGCATAGAACTGCGCATTTGCAAGCCGTCCCATTCGAAGGGTATAGAATCTGTTGTGGACACATTGCTTACTCTTCCTAACATTGATTTGGGAAACACCATAACACTAGCCTGCTCCGTCCTTTCTACTTTGCGGTGTTAGTTAGCCAGCTAGCTAGCTGCAGTGTCAATTTCAAGAAACAAAATAGTGACGGAAATGTTCAGCTCCTTTGTTATTATTTAACTACATAAAATCCTCACAAATCCATTGCATCATAGGTGCATCACCTGAATACAGACATGGTTGCTATTTATCCTCTCTGACAGTTGTTAATGGTTCTGTCAAGTTAACCGAAATCCTTCTGCCATTCAACAAGCATCTGTCTTCATGTCAAATTCTTGCTGATAATAATTACTGGTGTACTGGCGCTCATTGGCTCCCCACCCAATAGATACGTTTACACACTGACTTTTATTAGTAAAATTATACATTATTTGTGTTTACAAATTTATTAAAACCAGTAGTTCAGACAGAAAATGCCAGATTAGTTTAATTTATATTCTGGAGAACAATGCCCAGCAGTTTTGCAGTTAAGTCATAATCCTCCAGGGTCACAGGACCACATATATGTTATTACTAATGTTACGATATCAACCCATAGTACCATTAATATCTATCCCTATAGGCAATCAGCAAGGTACGCAGTACCAATACCCCATAGAGGGAAACACAGGACCAAGGGTGGAGGGTGGGTTTGCACCGGCTTGTTAGTGATACCGGCACACATCAGGACCTGGGGATTTAATCAACACTGACATTGTAATAGGAGTGATCCCCAATGTCAGCTAATGTGTTGCTCTCCAATGATCACTGGGGTTTCCGGTCTGAAAAGAATGTTCCTGTTGTTTTAACAGTGATCACTACACACTATTAATGATCTCTGCTTGTAAAACCAATTGATGCATTGCATTTAAGGGGGCCACAAATTGTAGTGGTTTGAGAGTGTTACCCAACACATGAAGCATGAAGTCTAGGTTGCAAGATGGTGTGGTTTGAGTTACAAACAAATGACCCCCTGCCATTACACTCAGTGGATGATTGATTCTGGGGCGCACACAAGCTTTAGAGAAGCTTCCAAAGTTCAAATACTGATTAAAGTATAAGAGTCTACAAAAGTGTACTATCGTATTATATCTTTAATACCTCCCAGACATACTTCTATGCCATGAACATTTAAAATATTTCTTTTGTATTTTTTCTATTTGTCCCATTGACAAATACTTTCTAAACCATGTTTTTGTAGGGAATAGAATTATAATACGTGTGTATTTCATTTTCATATATTTCAATTATAATTCAGTTAAATACCTAAAGTGGCCCTAAAATTCCAAATCAAATCGAGAAATAATCCCATTTAATATTATTCTATGAACCTAAAACAAGGATTAATTTAGGAGGCTGTGGTTTGACCTCTACCAAAGTGGACGTTTGTCCTGTAGAGTAGCTCTCTGACCATGTAACGTGGCAGCAAAGCAGCAACACACGCTCTCCACTCCTATCATCTCCTCTCCTGTCTGAGGCCTGCAACAGTATGACTGGCCGGCCACTGTTAATTGTCTGAAGCCTTAAAGTACCAGTCTGTCCATTCCATTCTATAAAAGCCTTTAGACCCTTATAATTGAAATAAACAATATCCACCAGTTAATTACTGACTGGGTCTAATTAAAGAAAGGCCTGGTGCTGGGAGAGACTTTAAACACACCGCTAGAACACAAGTATGCAGGACACAATTCAAACAGGGAGAAAATAGCCATAACTCTGTGTAATTTTGGTCAGTTACCGCAGAGGAAAAAATGTATAATTTAAGCCAGAAATTATTCATTTAACATAAACGCTTATTTTAAAAAACAAAAAGTATTCATTTGAGGAAGAGGAGGGGAACATGGGGTTGTTGTGTGTCTACGTCTGTGTGTGTGTGTGTGTGTGTGTGTGTGCGTTGTAATGCTCCTTTCCCCTAGCCAGTGTGACTGCTGGCTGAACTGTGGTACTGTTGATGTTGTGCTGGTCGGGCTGTTTGTTGGCTGCTGCTGCTGTGATGTCTGGTTTAGTCTGTCTTTGAACATCCTGGAGGATTTCATGACTCTATTGATGTGGACTGGACACGAGATCACTGTGGCCTTTATTTATGAGGGTTTGATGGAAAGAGACCTCCCCTGATACTTGGCACACAAATCTAAGAAGGGTGTGAATTACACAGTGACATTCTCAGGGCATGTGTTCTCAATTAGGTGTAAAAAAATAATAATATTTGCCTAATAGTAAAGAGATTACTTTTAAGATTCTAAATATTGTTTCATGAACACAACCAATTCTGGTCCAAACAAATGCACTCTTTTACACAGAGAAAACTCACAACAAACATGCTCGTTCACAGAGTCTGAAGGACAGTGACAAAGTCGTTCTTTTCCAGAACGGATCGTTTATTTTAGTTGTTTGTTTGACCTGCTGGCAACAATTACTTATTCAGCCGGATTAATATAAAGTCCTTCTATTAGTGACAACAGAGGCGTTCCCTGACCACAAACCAAGAACAATACTTTATGAAAGATTGACTATTTTTTAAATGAGCTTTACAAAAACAAAACATAGATTATACAAACAGGCTCAGTTTCAACCTCTTCTATGAGGATACTGCAGCTGTATCACCATCCTGATCCTTCAGGTAGGATGGTTTGGTTGTTCTAAGAGGATACTGTAGCACCATCCTGATCCTTCAGGTAGGATGGTTTGGTTGTTCTAAGAGGATACTGTAGCACCATCCTGGTCCTTCAGGTAGGATGGTTTGGTTGTTCTAAGAGGATACTGTAGCACCATCCTGATCCTTCAGGTAGGATGGTTTGGTTGTTCTAAGAGGATACTG
>JACXGK010011635.1:0-15685 GCA_016801125.1 Novumbra hubbsi
TCACGGTTTGTCTCTGTTTAATTCTGTTTTCAAGCGAATGCTTTACATGTTTTCTGTATATCGTTTTTATGTTAGTTAGTCCTTTCATTTTACGTGTACAGTTTCGTGTAGTTTGTATTTGTTTTGTTTGGGATTAAATACACCTTTTACTTTACAAAATGTCCGCGTATGGTTCCGCCACACTACAACACCGTGACAGCTCAAAAGGAACTGAAATCAACAAAACTATTTTAATTCCCAAAGACTCCTTTAAATCCTCCTGTAATTAACCTTCAAAATTTCAGTTTTAAAAACCTTACCTTGTTAGAATGACAGAAATACACCTTTTTTCCTTTAATGTTGTATGAGAGCACAGAATACATTGGGATCCTTCATCAGCTCTAATAAACTGCTTTCTTTAGTTCCTTTGAATCCTTCATCTGAACTAATAAACTGCTTTCTTCAGTTCCAATGCAAGCAGATGGGGATGACATCAGACAAACACAGAATATATTTGAAATCTGTGGGCTTCGTTCCTCATTCAAAAACAGTGTGTGAGCTGAGCTCTGAAACGCTACTACTCACTCCACTATTGAAATGAAGCCGAATGGCAAATTAATCCTCGCCACACACACGCACACCAACAACAAAACCCAAAGATCATGTAATCCACTCGATCATCAGTCCAACATTACAGTACTCTGTCTGGTACAGAGGACCGAGAGACAAATCCCATTAAGTATGGCTGGAAATACACAATGACAACACTGCAAAAACATTACCAATTCAAAATGTATATCTCAGAGATATAGCTAGGGAAAATTCGGACTGGGGTATAGAGACGAGGGGGAGAGAGGAGATACAAAGAGAGTTTAGGGAAAGAGAGAGCAGTAGAGTGAGAAACAGGAGAGAACAAGAGAGAAAAAAGTCTATATAGATAGGGAGAGAGGAATGTTACTGAAATTTGTTTTTACAGATTTGACTAATTAAACATAAATTGCCAGTCGCAAGTCTACAAGTGCCTATTCCTTAGTCATGTAATGGAGACTCACTACAGCGAGGAATTTGTTTTGGAACTGGACTGAATTACTACGCTCAGAATCTGATAGAATGTCTTCAATTATGAGTGCATATTTAGCCTCAGTTTAGCATAGTAGATCGTAATTATTTTTATTTGAGATGGCAGGTAGGCTGGCTGATCCTAATTCTGCATTCAAGGTCTGAAATCATTTTTGAATATGTGTCCAGAGGTAGGGAGTGGCTCCCTAAGATGGTCTAGAGCTGGGGTGCCCAAACTAGGGCCCGCGGGCCAAACTTGGCCCAAGGAGACCATTGATTTGGCGCACCACGCCACATTATAAAATACAGTTATATATACAGTTGGTATAATACAACGTTACTTTCGGCCCACGGACCTCAGTCAAGTTATATTTTTGGCCCTAACGTTTGGGCATCCCTGGTCTAGAGGGAGGGCATTTGGCTGTGGAGTTTTCAGCTCTACACTGAGCTACAGCCATCTTCGACCATGATGTCCTTTGTAAAATCAGCGTTAACGCAAGGAATAGCTTTACTGATTTTTACTGTATTAACTGCTGTGGCATCCACAACGTTCCTTTGGAAATTCTTTCAGAATTTATGGATTGGGAAAATGTTAGGGAGTGTTGAGATGTTGTGAGTGGCTGGGCAGTTTGGCCCCCAACTGAGAGAAGAAGAGGTCAGCACCTCCTCACACAAGGAGTCTCCCTTCAGTCATCCCAGATCAATTACAAAAATGCCTACGATGAACTTTGAAGCTACTAAAATTTGAGAATATTCCAAACTAGGGTAACAAACAATTAAATAATTTATATTAGAAAAATAATAGAATATCTACAGATTATCTACAGTTAAACAGACATTCTCGGAGCACTGACAGCAAAAATCAAGGATAGCACTAGGGGACCCTTATTCTTTTTAAATATTAGTTTTTTTTAACATCATCAGAATCTCTTTGCTCAATTGTTTGGGGAAGAATGTTGCAGTACTACTGTAAATGAAAGTTGGTTATGTTAGTGGTCTAGACAGTCCTTGTCATAGTCATTGAAAGGCATTGGCAAAAGGGTCAGCATTCATCAGTGTTAATAGGGTAACCTCTTGATCATAGCCTTGTGGTTCAAATGAAACGTAAATACTCGCCATCACAAAAGCACACACACTTTGTGTTCCAATTCCTTTAAGAGCCTTTGGCATTCTTTCCGAAAATACAGCTGTGGCAAAAAGGTTTGAGAATGACACAAATGTTAATTTTCAAAAAGTCTGCTGCCTCGGTTTTTATGATGGCAATTTGCATATACTCCAGAATTTCATGAAGAGCGATCAGATGAATTGCAATTCATTGCAAAGTCCCTCTTTCCATGAAAATGCACTGAAACCAAAAACACATTTCCACTGAATTTCAATCCGGCCAAAAAAGGACCAGCTGACATCATTTCAGTGATCCTCACGTTAATACAGGTGAGGGCGTTGACAAGGACGAGGCTGGAGATCACTCTGTCATGCAGATGGAGTTAGAATAACAGACTGGAAGCTTTAAAAGGAGGGAGAGGCTTGAAATTATTGTTCTTCCTCTGTTAACTATGGTAACGTGCAAGGAAACGTGCAGTAACCATTGCATTGCACAAAAATAGCTTCACAGGCAAAGATATTTCTGCTTGTAAGATTGCACGTAAATCTACCATTTATCGTCTCATCAAGAAGGATAGATGTTCAATTGTTGTCATGAAGGCTTCAGGGTGCCCAAGAAAGTCCAGCAAGCACCAGGATTGTCTCCTAAAGTTGATTCAGCTGCGGGATCGGGACACCATCAGTGGAGAGCTTGCTCAGGAATGGCAGCAGGCAGGTGTAAGTGCATCTGCACGCACAGTGAGATCAAGACTTTTGGATGATGGCCTAGTGTCAAGAAGGGCAGCAAAGATGCCACTTCTTTCCAGGAAAATCATCAGGGACAGACTGATATTCTGCAAAAGGTAAAGGGATTGGACTGCTGAGAACTGGGGTAAAGTCATTTTCTCGGATGAATTTCCGATAATTTCCGATTGTTTGGGGCATCCGGAAAAACGCTTGTCTAGAGAAGAAAAGGTGAGCGCTACCACCAGTCCTGTGTCATGCCAACAGTAAAGCATCCTGAGACCATTCATGTGTGGGGTTGCTACTCAGCCAAGGGAGTGGGCTCACTCACAATTTTGCCTAAGAACAAAGCTATGAATATAGAATGGTACCAAAACATCCTCAGAGAGCAACTTCTCCCAACCATCCAATAAAACATTGACATTTTGTGTCCATGGCCAAGAAACTCCCCAGACCTTAATTCCATTGAGAACTTGTGGTCAATCCTCAAGATTGGACAAACAAAAACCCACAAATTCTGACAAACTCCAAGCATTGATTATGCAAGAATGGGCTGCCATCATTCAGGGTGTGGCCCAGAAGTTAATTGACAGCGTGCTATGGCGATTAGCAGAGTGCTCGAACAAGAAGGTTCAACACTGCAAATATTGAATCTTTGCATGTACTTAATGTAATTGCCTTTGACACTTATGAAATACTTGTATTCATACCTCAGTATACCATAGTAACATCTGACAAAAAGATCTAAAAACACTGCAGCAGCAATACATTCGTTCTGAAAACATTTGGCGATGGCTGTACTGTGTTAAATACTGTTTGCTCGTAGCATCTGGGAAAGGATCATCTACATTAAAAGCTTCTAGACTTTAATTTAGTTTGGTAAGGTTTCAATAACACACAACATGACTTAATGACTCCAAGGTGCAAGGCCAGACAAAAACATGTCCTTTGCTCCACTCCACCCCACTCCCCGCTCCCAGTTTGTGGCCACGCTGCTGCCATGGCGACTTTCAACAAAAAATGTTGCTGGGTCTGCGGGTCCCATAGTTGTCCCATTGGTTGTGTTGCTCCGCCTCTGATCACCAGATTAACCACAGCAGCGTGAAAGTGTGGGGGAGAGAGGCCTGATGAGAGAACAGACAGCCAAACAGACACAGACAGCACTAACCATCATTCCAGCCTGGTATAAAAATATGAGCCGATAACATGAAGCCTCTTAAGAGGTGTAAAGGCCTGGACACTTTAGCCACTCCTTGGTTTGAAAGATGTAGTCATGCCCTTAGACGCCAGTCTCCCCAAGGCAATAGATGAGGTTTCACCATTGTGTTGATGCTGATCTATCTGAATTAGTGTTGGAAACAGGATATGGGATCTGTAGCATGTACCAGGAACATCTAAATCCAAGCCTGGAGCTCTGGGGCTTTGTTTTCCTATCATTAAACTGCAATCCAACTGGATTCCCAGGTTCAAATCAATCCTCAATTAGAAAAAAATATTTATAGTAAGCAGTAGAACTAGTTTCACGGTCCAGATTTGTTTGAGGAGATCATTTGCAGTTCATTAGCATTCTCCACAGCATATTCAAATATATGAAAGAAATGTTATGGGTCTATTGTGTTATTTGTGGCCGTAACATATTTCAAAAAGACTAGGCCTTGGGTATTGTGGGCTGGTTCATGTCTTCAGTAGCGGTGGTCTACCGGGAACTTCTATGTTACATGGTTTCTCACGATTGTCATGAAACCGGCATGCATGACACCTTGTCTCCTGAAGCACCTAAGCCTCTTTCCCAAATACCATTTCCCAGAAACAAAACTGCAGATCCATTTAGAGTCATTACATAACACTACAAATTGGGGGAAAAAACAGCTGTACCACCTGTTGAAGAGATGTTATTTAATAGGAAGTCCAAGAGGCATATCGCAGCCACAAACACACACGAACACACACGGACAAACACACACACGGACACACACACCCAAGGCCTGTTGGTGTCTATGTAGCTTGTGCAGTGAGCAGGCTGAGTGTCTGAGTGGCTCTGACACATTATCTGTGCAGCTCATACAGTCCTCCACGCCCACATAGCTGTTAATCAGACAGATCCATCGGAACATGGCAGGAGAATGTGCCCTCCTGTTCTCTGCCAGATAAAAGCAGAGCAAGGGAAAGGGATGAAGTAAGATAGAGGGACAGAAAGTAAGTGAAAGCAAACGAGAGAAAGCAAGAGAGAAGGGCTGAGAGTAGCAGAGAGAAAAAAAATGTGTGAAAGAGAGCGGTTTGAGGGAGAGCTGAACACATTGGCGAGGTAGCAGTGTGCGTTTGCTGCTTTTGTTATGTATATTTCAACTGGAGTGGTGGTCAATGCATTGCACTTATGAATAAACGAGAAGTAAAACATTTCTGCAGGAACCCACACATGTCAATGTTGTTTGATGTTAAGCAACGAAATATTGGAATAACCCAGTGAGCATAAATCAGGAAAGAATAAACTGGAATGATCTGAAACCCTAACAGAATTTCTGGAAAAACTCGGATTTTCTTCCGAGTTACAGGAACTTTGCAAGGATTAACCCTGACAAACAGAAAGGGCACTGGAGTACTGCTCTAATCCAGTCCCTGTTCCCCCAGTCAAGGTATAGAGCAGGGCTGCCCAACCCTGGAGAACTGCTATCCGGTAGGTTTCTTCTCCAACCCTAGTTGCCTGTACCCGGATGTCCAGCAAATGATTCCAATCAGGTGTGTGAAATTATGGTTAATAAACAGGGATGAATACTCCCAACCTGATATCCTCCAACCCTGATTTCTGAAATGGCTAATGTTTTGATTTAGATCAGCGAAATCTTGGCATATTTTGGAGATAAGAAGTTGGACATATGAGAGGTGACCAATATAGATGCGTAAGCTCTGCATGGACTGTTACGAATAGACACACGGGACTAACATTCCCAAGTGGTCTCAGGGCAGTTATTGACCATTACTAACTAGCGAGAGACGCAAGATAAGAGGAGATTAGTCACTCACTGTTCTCCGAGGAGGAAATCCACGTTCTCCTGAGACACGTGTCCCGTCACTGGGTGCCGGAACGCTGTGGTCCTCTGGTTATGGCTGTGAGAGTAACAGACGAGAGAGAAGAGGAGGGGGGAGGTGGGTTGGTAGAGGGGGGATGAGACAAGACAGAAGGGGGGCAGAGTAGAACTAAATTAGCAGCATCCCTGGCGTCTGAACCAGTCTGCGGTCATCTTGCTGGATTTTCACCCCCTTCAGCTCACGGATAGATACGAGCTGATCGTTCTCTAGGAGCGCAGGCAGTTTCTGATCCCCCTAAACCACCCCGCTCCCAGACCCTAACCCCCCAACTTTCCCACACGTGTGTAGAATGTGAGGGGCGGTGACGGGCCCCGTTCCTGGCCAGCTTGTATCATCTCTCCCTGAAGTGTCACGCTCAGCACAAAATGATGGGTACAGAGAGAGAGAGAGGGAGAGAGAAGAGAGAGAGAGATTGGTCAGGCCGGACAGGGCCTCCATTGATCTCCAACACAGCCAGTGAACCTAAATGACGCCTCACACTTTTCCACTGGATTGTGCACTATTCTTGATGTAGGCCCACAGGTCTCTGTTAAATGGTAGTGCACTTTATAGAGAATAGGCTGTCATTTGGGAGGCATCCAGGTCCTGCTATGTGTGTAGAAGCATTTCACTGCCAATGGGAGGAACACAAGGGAATAATGGCAGGGGAGCTTTTAAATAACACATTGCTTTAATAAAACGTGTAGGTGATTGGCACCTGAAGCTTTCCAACTAGAGGCGAGCCCTCTATGTGCAACACTCAACTCTCATCACTTCTGGGAGCTTGCTTGGCTGGTTAAATTTGTATACAATTTTTGACCATCTTTCGAGGGAGTCGAAAGAGCCGCAATAGGGATTAGAATGTATGCCGCAAGAAGGATTAAAACCTTGGGCGCAGTGGTACAGCTGCACTGTAGCTCCTTCCACTGCTGCGCCACTCTGCAATCCCGGTGAACGGTAAAAGCTGACCGCGGACAACAACAAAAATTACATTTAAAAAACATGAGTGAAGTGTCCACCTCAGAACACAGGTAGATGTTTGATCATCAGGGAGTTAAAATCCCATTCCACTGGGCTTCCTCCCCAGATAACTCTAACGGGTCTCTGGTGGAAGATAGGAGGTAGCAGGATGCCTGTCCCCTACATAGTGCACTACTCCGAATTAGTGCACTGCGTGAGGAACACCATACGTTTGCATTTAGGATGCAGCTCAGGGGACTTGGGAACAACTCTTGACAGGGACCCGCAACACAACACTGGCGCTGCCGCCAATCCACTTCTTGTCAGTTTCTGTTCCTGTAGGAGCTGATGTGGCGTGACAGCTGAAGGCTCATTTCCTGGTTTGAAGGAGGGGGAAAAAGCACTCTGGTTCAATTCACTGAGGGATGAGTTATGGTGCCGCTGTGTCGTCTGTCAACTCGAGTGGCAGATTCCCAAAAGGCTACCAATTCTTTATGGGCCCGGATGAAAAGTAGTGAATTAAGTAGTGAGTGTAGGGGGCCATTTGGGGCTCCAACAGAGAAGATTCTCAGAGGCACAATGCTCTAGATGAGTAGGTCTCAGAAGACACCACTGGGGCCCAGCCTACAGTATTGAATAAAAGCACTGAAATGTTTGTGCTCTTGTGTACAGGAAATGTTTTGTAATCAATATTAGTATTATGTTGTTGCTATATAGACTGAATCAGAATGATATATTATGTACATATTAATTAATAGTGCTGTTCAGTAGATAGCAGTCGCACCTATGCAGTATTTTTAGCAATTAGCTATGAGGCTGACGTGCCCAGAAAATTCCACAGCAAATGTAATACTCTACTGATGTCATTCAACATTGTTGCTTTGCTTGTCAACAACCAGCACTGGTCTCAGGCAAAACAGACAGGAAAAACCCTGTTTTCAACTTTTCAATTGCAATGCAACTATCCCATACAGAATTTCTCATTGACAAATGGTTCAATCTCCTATCCTTTCAACAAACAAATTACTTTTCTTCTATACAAAGGTCTGCATGCCAGCAGTGAAGCAACACATACAGCCCACTTCTGGATTTAATCTAAAGTTAACCAGGGCCGTTCCCGTTTGAACACTGGATTGAAGACCATGCTACTGATGATTGCAGGGCCAATGGGGGGCACTCTTCTTCATTTGGTTAAAACAATCTGAACCAAATGCCCCAGGGCAGTGAATAGGACATTTAAAAAAAGCTGGGGCAGGGGCAACAAAAGAAAAACTGGTGGAACATCTCACAACTAATTTGGTTAATTGGCAACAGGTCTGTTCCATGATTGGGACAGTAATGCAACAATGTAACGTTGCTCAGCGAGTTTGGGGATCTCATTATCTACAGTACATAATACCATTAAAGAGTTTCAGAGAATCCAAATCTGTCCAAAAACCAATACAGGATGGCCGTGATCTTCGGGCCCCCACGATTCTGTAGTGGAAATCATTGCATGGGCTCAGGAACACTTCCGAAAACCACTGTCTGTGAACACAGTACGTTGTTGCATCCACAGGCAAGTAAGTAAAGAGACAAACAATATATATTTTTTCTGAGCCCAAACTCATTTAAGATGGATTGAGGTGAAGTGGAAAACTGTCCTGTGGTCTAACAAATCAAAATTTTAAATAATGTTTAGGAATCATGGACGGGCTAAAAAAGGAGTGGTGCCATCCGGCTTGTTATCAATTCACAGTCCAAAAGCCAACATCTTTGATGGTATTGGGGTGCATTAGTGCACATGGCATGGGTGACTTGCACATCTGTGGCAGCTGAAACTTTCCCAATCATTTTCAAAATTAACACAAATGGTCTCCTTATATCCTAAGCACTTAAAACAGAAAAGATGCAACACAGTAATAAACATGCCCCTGTCCCAACTTTGAAATGTGTTGCTGGCATCAAATGCAAAATATGCATATGTTTTCCTAATATTTTTTAATCTTATAACATCTAATATGTTCTCCTTATACTATTAACAATTAAATGAAAAGATTTAATTATTTGTTTTAATATTTTCATTGCATTCATTTTACGCAGCATCCCAACTCTTGAAAACTGTGTTGTATATAAAAAGAACATTCAAGGACACAGCTGTCTCAGCCACTACACAACCAGAAGCATTTCCTATAATAAATAGATGCCCAGGAATGTATTAATTTCAATAGAAGACATTTTCCACAGCAAAGGCATGGCAGCAATGTCTGTCAGGGGTCCTAAGACACAGCGTTGTGGTTTAGTCTAAGAGAGAACAAGTACAAAGATAGACATCTTCTACACAATGGCCTTCAAGCTAGAGCAGCTGCATGTTAGGTGTGGTGTTTAGCTACAACACTGGTGGGGGTACGTAAGGACACTCCAAGACGGATTAGCTTATCAAAGTAGGTCCACACATGTAAACACTAGGTGACTTGGTTACTAGGTTACCGTGCCCGCACCACTTTATCGTTGTACGAATAATGCAATCTCAGAACGGATGCCTGTCTGTGTGTATCTCTATCTGACATCAGTACTCTCACGAAGGCTACATTTAACCTACATTTGCCTAACTTGCTCCAGTTCCTGATCCCATGGGTGTGAAAAGTGAGAGCATGTCCCTCTGTGTGTGTGCGGGAGTGTGTGCGGGCATGTGTGTGTGTATTGTCAAAGTTGGCTGCTGTGGTAAGCGGTAACAGTGAATAGCTGTGGTCTGTAACAAGCTCTGTTTCAAGGCCTGTCAGGATGCTGTCAGCACACACACACACACACACAAACTACATGTTAATGTGCCGCCAAATCTCAGCAGAAAACACACAAACACCCACTGTTTCCCTTCAACAAAACCTAACACCGTTTCTATCACAAAGACATTGTCTGACTCAAAGTCTGGAAAAGGAAACAACAAATAACCCTTTAAATAATAAGCCTGCACGAGTCAGTCTAATTTCTCCCCTTTTTCTCTCCTCCAGTTCAATATGAAAGTCCCTTACAGAAAGAATCTCTGTACACCAGAACTATCTGAGTGACAGACAGGCTTGAAAGGTCAAACTATGACCTGTGTGAAAGAGGAGATGTCTCCCAAATTGGCCATAGGGTGCCATGCAGGACACAGGCCATACTGCAAACTGCTTTCTAGCTGTTCTGAGAGAGAGAGACAGGGAGAAACAGACAGAGCGTCAGAGAAAGAAACACCCAAAGAGACAGAGAGCGAAAGAGAGAGGGTCAGAAAGAGAAAGAGAGGGAGACAGAGCGTCAGAAAAAGAAAGATGCAAAAAGACAGAGAGGGAGACAGAGCGTCAGAAAAAGAAAGACGCAAAGAGTCAGAGCGAGATAAATAAAAATACAGAGATTTATTTTCTTAAAAAAAGATCACTAAGAAATTCCTACCCTCAGCAAACACTCCTTGCCCCATACAACCACCTGGTGTGCTGCTACAAACTTTACACATACATCCAACACCATATACAAACACATACCTCAACACCAATTACAATCAGACCTCAAAAAAACTCCTGTCCAACCACAGACATCCCCCTACCCCCACAAGTCCCCAAACCCCTTCAACAATTCAACACAGTCAATCAGTTTATAAAACTCAAACTCAACCATATGGCCACAGAGTGAACAACACAGTCTGTAGCCCCCAACCTTCTGACCCGGTTCCTCTTTGTCAACCAAACTGACAACTTAGCTTGGGCAAACAAAAAATGTACCCACATTTACCCTTTTCCTCCCCTCGATCACCTGGGCCTCGTCACAAACATCTCTAAACAAAAAGTCTCCCCCAACTTCACACACACAGATTCCAACAATGACATCAACAGCACCAACCTGGCACATTCTTAGTCATCGAACAAAAAAAACACCCCACACCAATGCCAGGCTCAACCCAAGCCACAGTCTGACAGTCAGAGAGAGAGAAGGGGGGGGGGGACAGAGTTAGAGAGAAAAACAGAGAGAGGTTCAATTCCAGGTAAAGTGGTGTTTGTCCTGGACATTTCATTCTTGTAAACTGGTGGCAAAACAAACATACAGAAATTAATGGTGTGTTGGTTGTCCCATAACCCCCAAAAGCACGCTAGTGGTGAGGTTCAGGACTGTGGCAAGTGCAAAGACCTTCAATGCAGCTTACTACCTACTACTACTACTACTACTACTACTAAGGTCCCAATCTTGACGTAAACCCCAGAGGAACGGCTATCTATGAGGAAACCAGACCTCGGAGACAGTTAATCCCTGCTAGGTCTTGACCATCGCTGTGTTAGAGTTTGCTGTGATGATGAAGCACTACCGAGTGAGCCCAATGTCCAAAGGCTAAGCAGGGAAGCATGCTGGAGGAGCTTTAATAAGTAATATACGCCTTCGGGGCATTGCACCTCCCTCTTTCTCCATGATCAGTGCTGCTCCCAGTGGTGTAATCTACGTTATACGCAAGTATAAACCGAATACACACTTGCGTGAGGATACGTAACATCGTTTGCGACAGAAATATATACCACCTCCCCACCAGAAATGTAATAACCAACTCCCCACCAGCTCATGGAGGATGTGGAGCAGATGAGGAGGAATGCATCAGGGTTTTTAATGCATTTAAGAGGCAGAAAATGGGTCCTGATTCTAAAGCTGCCCCAAGAATCAAGTCAATGAGCTGGTTGTGGGGCTAGGAAGGGCCCAGTTCATCTCCAGCCTGTGCTTTCCTTGCTCCCCAGGGAGAATACTTCAAGACTTCAGCGGATGCATGCAACACCTGTTGCAGCATTTTGGAGTCTGTGGGGCACCCACCACTTTCTCGCAACTTATGGACATCTTGCACCAAATCCACAAAGAGTAAATGTGTATAGGCCACGTTGTCATCCACTTGGACAGCTTTGCACTTGGCCTTCCATCTCCGCTAAACCCAATAAGTGATGCCTGGGGCTACCGACGGCCTGTTATCTAGGATACCTGATCATCCAGGGGAGGTCTGCGCTTGGGAGGACCTTATTTTACAATCCATCCCACACAGCGTATTTTCCATACATGCGTTTCCCATTAAACTTTTTATTTGATTTATTAACATATTAACCATTAGGGTAATACTGATTTTTTTCCCCCTCTGTTTTCTCATGAATATCTAACAACAAACGCACACAAGAAATCCTATTATTTATTTAAACTGTCTTAAGAGTAAAAGCAATGCTCTAGGATCAGAAACCCCTAGGTCAATAGGTATGAAGGAAGATGCCAAGCATATTCTAGACCATCACACCAATAACAAATAGCCTGCACCCATTTTGGAGTTAGTTCTGTTAATAGACACTTGTTTACCATTATTGATGTACCTCCGATCCATTTCTCACCTTAGATAGTGAGTCTCAACTTCCAAGTGATTGACAATCAAAGGTTTCGCAAAGTAGCCCTAGCTGATTTCATCACAAATAGTCTATTAGTCACATTTGGAAAGAAACTGACAAAATGAGTTCACTATATAGGGAATATGGAGTCATTTGGGATGTATTCTCCTTTCTCTGTTGTACCCTGCCCTGAGTGGAAACATATGTCTTCATTTCTTCTGCCGAGAGAGGTGTCAGGCCATGACATTAAAGCATTTATTGGTCGAGTGTGTGTGTGTTCAGTCAAAGGTTTGGCCAATTTACAGGATTTCAGATGAAATGTGTTTGAAACGCAGGGCGAAGGAACGGAGGGGCTCTGTTCATACATTATGGAGGGACAGAGCAAGGTCATTCCCATTCCAAGCACAATGGAAGTGTCTCTCTGTCCATATATAACTGGGTGTGTTGCACTGACAGACATATAGGAATGGTTTAATAGACAGATTAATCCTAGACTAAAAATAGAGATTTCCATTGAGCTCTATTTTACATTAAAATGTTGTTGTTGGTTTAGTCCAGGACAAGGTTTGATTTGCGTCTGCAAAATGGATCCTTGAAGTAGCCTTTTAAGTGTAGCGGCCATGCAGGCTGTGAGACAAACGACTAATCATTTGCATTTCATCCCACACACTGCTTTCATTACTGAACGATGAGGATCAGGTATCATCACATAAAACATAACACCAGCACTCATTTAAAAGAACACAGTTTTAACACAGAATTTAAACTCAATGGAACAGAATTAATTATGAGTTATTTAGTTATTAGTTATTTCAGTTTAGCACACTGAAGCTTCAACATATATTAAATGAAAATATCCAACTTAACGGGCTAAAACGGGCCCATCCCATTACAACATTTCAGCTGCGTCACACAACTCTGTAAGAACGCCCACAATGGTAATATCCAAGCCGCGGTTTCCAATGCTACTCTCCCCCAAACAAAGCACAGCAACTTGGCTGAGCGATGGCTGATGGAGGCATTTCGGTTTGCGCCCCTAGAGCGAGCCGACCGGGTATGTCCACCTGCGGGCAAAGTCACCTCTGTAACCCAATAGCACAGTTCACCTTGCTCTGTCTCTCTCTTACCCCGGATGGCTGAACCTCAGTGGGAGCAATACCAAAACAAAGAGCTCTAAGGGTTGAATAAAGGTTAATTGAGCTGCCGTCTGTTACCTGATTCACATGGCTACAGCTGTGGCATTTCACTCCGCTTCACTGCAATGGCATGCAAGTGTATCGGCTAGTCATGTATTTCGCGGGTAGGTAAGGTGCACAGTAGCCAGGTCCAATAGCAGGGAGGAGAATGCTATCTGACCAGCACCACTCCCTTTCACTCGCTCTCATTTCATATGTCTGGACAGAGCCAGTGTGGCCAGTAGGGGATTGCTGCCTGGGAGTATATTGACAGTACAATGGGATGCAATGTAGCCCTGCTGCAGACTAGCTAATGTCTCCCAGTAGAGTGAAAAGGTAAATTTACAGACAAGCAGACAGGAATGCAATAAACCAAAGGCTAGAAACGGTTAGCAAAACGAGGGTGTCAGAGAAAGCAATCAACATTGGCACATGAAGAAAGTAGGCTCATTTATCAGTGTGGACCGGCTGTGTATAGAATCCTATCTGAGCGTCTGGAAGCACAAATCTCTTTCACAAGGGTTATTAACCATGGGCCATTAGACTTAAACACAAGCGCCCTTTAAAAACACCCAATTGACCATTGTCACACCAGTATCGGTGAAAGAAGCCATATATGAAAAATATAATTTTAGAAGGTATTTTTGAACTTCTAGTTAATTTGGATTCTGGCCCTAAGAAAGGCCCTATGAGTTTTTTGGCAGTGACGCCTTTGTTACAAAGAACAGAATAAGCTACAGGAAACAAATGGTCAGTTCCTTTCATATTTATCCACATTTCAACACAGCTACATTTGTCTATCTGTTACAGTGGAAATGTATACTCTGCTCTCAATCCCCCTACCAAATACTGTACATACAGACACAGGCAAATGTGAAGTCTTCCTTAGTCTTTTGGTATGCACAAATGGAGGCTAATTCCATAATGGTCTGGTAGTAAAATAATTAAAAAAATAAACAGGGTTAAATAACACCAAGGTTTGTGGTTAACACAGGCTTAGGATAGATTTAGCATTTTGTTCTATAACAAACTTCACCAGCTATAACAATCTTCACCCATCTAAACAATTTTTGTGAATTTTTAACCAGTACCTATGTTAGCACAGCTGAAAACTGTTGTGCTGATTAAAGAAGCAAAAAAGCTCTCCTTCTTTAGACTAGTTTAGTATCTGAAGCATGCACAATTGTTTGTTTGATAACAAGCTTAAAATGACCAGAAACGGAATAAACTTTCTTCTGGAACGTATCAGTCTATTTTTGTTCTGAGAAATTAAGGCTATTCCATGTAAGAAATTGCCCCAAAAAATAAGATATTGTACAACATTTTATACCACTCCCTTTAAAGAATTGGCTCTAACCAGAATAGAAAGAGGAGTGGGAGGCAACTGAGCAAGCGGTCAAAAACATGAGTGTCTAGTTAAACAGACACCTCACAGGTCCTCAACTGGCAACTTCATTAAATAGTACCCACCAACACCAATCTCAACATCAACAGTGAAGACTCCAGGATGCGGGCCACCTAGGCAGAGTTACAAAAATTTTTTTTTTTGCATATCTCAGACTGGCCAATAAAAAGAAAAGATTAAAGTGGGGAAAAAATAACAAACTCAGGACAGAGGAAGATTAGGGGGAAAAAAAGGCCAGTATCCCATATACATACACTCACGCACACACACACACATTTTGACCTCAAGCAGACTTAAATTATCAGGACCAAATGTCACCTTGAGTCTAGACAACATTGTTCAGGAACCGATAAAACAAGAACATTTCAACTAAAGAGATATGGTTGTAGCTTGTAGCCAAACGGCATATCCTTCTGTTTTTGTTTGAGCTGGTTTGCAAAAAGCCCTCTAAGAAGCTTTTTGACAGACAGTAGCAAAAGAATGTTGACGATTTGTTAACAACAAACATATGTTGAGAACATATTATAATTATAATTATTATAATAATAAGAGGGCAGCCACATCACCAGCATATCAAAGACCAAAAGGTTCTAAGACTATTTCAACATGTTCCCATTCCAAACCTATTTATTTCAAATAGCACTTCCTGTCAGGGTTCCACCCTGTCCGGACTGGGTTCTAGCTCTGCCACCCCATCTAGTGGCCTAAGGGCAATGTGCCCATCACCGTTGCCAATCACCCAGTCACCAATCACATGTTCAACTACACACACCTGTCCCTCATCTCCTACTCACCTGCCCTATTTAAGTTCCTGTTTGGTCCCCCCTCAGTGTCGATTCAAACACTATACTATGCAGACA
>JACXGK010011636.1:0-15681 GCA_016801125.1 Novumbra hubbsi
GAGCATATATACACTTAAGGATTAGGGAACTGGGGACAGGTGCACAATAACATACAAAGACACAGGAGAGTGAGGGAGCATATATACACTTAAGGATTAGGGAACTGGGGACAGGTGCACAATAACATACAAAGACACAGGAGAGTGAGGGAGCATATATACACTTAAGGATTAGGGAACTGGGGACAGGTGCACAATAGCACAAGATGCTTTCGGGTGTTGGGGGGATTTGGGGCGATGGCAGCTAGCAGGCCGGGGGGCTAGAAGACCAACATGGCTGCAAGGGGGGAAAGGAAGGCGTGGCCTTACTTAAAAGGCTATCCTCAGCTCCTCCACTGGACCCCAGAGACAGAAGATGCCTCAACCTTCTGTCAAGGAATGTATACGTCAAATACTTTATGATCCGTTCAGTTGTTTTCATTTTTGTCCCTTCTTTTGCGCACTCACTACCCTCGCATATTTAAACCATCTTGCGTAAAATTGAGAATATTCTTGTACTTATTCAACAACCTAAGACAGTTGCACAGTCATTTATGTCATATCAGTTGATCATAGTCACAGACTATCCTTGTATATTATCTAGAAAGCCATCACATCACAGCTGCATGGACAAACTTGCTTTTTCCTGTTTCTTCATTACAGATGACTTTGGAAAAGCCCATAGTGACGTTCATTACCCAGACCAGTCTGCACAACCTGCTGCCTGCAGCCTGGCATGCATAACAGGGGGAGGTTGTGAAGAGGACCACGCTGACTCACCCAAGAGGGCCAGCAGTGCCAAACCCTTGGCTGACTTTCAGCAGGAGAACTCAGGGTCATAAGGGAAGTGAATTATATGGCAAAGGAAATACACACAGTGCTTTTGGAAAGTATTCACAGCGCTTACCTTTTTCCACATATTGTTATGTTACAGCTTTATTCCAAAATGTATTTATTTCGTATTTTCCCTCAAAATTGTACACACAATACCTTATAATGACAAAGTAAAAAAATGTTGTTTCATATTTTTTATAGATTTGCAAAAAATTAAGAACGGAAATATGAACATGTACAAGTACAGCCCTTGGTCAATACTTGGTTGAAGCACCTTTGGCAGCAATTACAATCAAGTCAATTACTCAAGTCTTTTTGAGTATATTGCTACAAGCTTGGCACACCTATTTTGGGCAGTTTCTCTCATTCTTCTTTGCAGGACCTTTCAAGCTCCAACAGGTTGAATGGGGAACATCGCTGCACAGCCATTTTCAGATCTCTCTAGATATGTTCAATCGGGTTCAACTTTGGGCTCTGGCTAGGCCACTCAAGGACAATCACAGAGTAGTCCCGAAGCCACTCCTTTGTGATCTTGGTTGTATGCTTAGAGTTGTTGTCCTGTTGGTCAGTCTGAGGTCCATAGCGCTCTGGAGCAGGTTTCCAACAATTTCCTCAATCCAGACTTGTCTCCTGGTTCCTGCAGTTGCACCACCATGCTTCACTGTAGGGATGGTATTGGCCAGGTGATGAGCAATGCCTGGTTTCCTCCAGACATGACGCTTGGCATTCACGTCAAATAGTTCACTCTTTGTTTCATCAAATTCACTCTTTGTTTCTTCACAATAACGTGAAGAACATAAATTACTCAACTCTATTCAGCACATGTAGGACAGTATGCCAGTGTGTGCGCATGGACTTTGCAGATGTATTTCTCATATGTGCAGCACATGGTATTAGTTCTACAGTCTTTCTTTGAGGGGCAGAATTGGCATCTCCTCCTCTTGCCTGGCCCAGCTGCAGCCGCAGGTGGATCAGGACCAGATTCAGCCCCCTGAACAGCTTTCACAAGCGCTGCTGATGCTGCTGTGCGGGGGAGGCGCTCCCTTCTCTGAATGTGTGGGGTTACAAGCGCCTTTCCAAGCTGCTATAGGAACACCCTCCTTTTGTTCCGCTGATGGCTGGCTTCCTGTCCTCACGATCACAGATCTCAGGCATTTGTGCAGTGTGCTCAGGAGGACCGCATTCTTGTTCCTCTTTGGAAGGTAAGAAACTAGAGTGCTGGTGGGGGTGAAGGCAAACTTGGATGAGAAGACCTCTCTCCCCCTTGGTGCGAGGAGTGCAGGGGGGAGCTCAGGCTTGTTTTTTCTTACTTACAAGCGTCGCTGGATTGTGCATCACAGGCTGGGCATATACCTCTGAATGGAACCAGTAACATCCACTGTTACTTCAGGCCCAGGGTTGTAGAGGTACAGCAGACGCTCCACCCACCTCTCCCAGACATCTCTTATGGCCGCCAGTTTGTCTCTCACACGTCTTGCAGGTCGTGACTCACGGTTATCAAATCTTAGCATTCATGAGAATGTGTGAAAGACTTTCAGTGGCATTGTGGCACGGAAGGGTGCCCTTCCACTCTCTGCATCACAGAGACTATATGTAGCCTCACCTCTGGACCTGTACACACCCGCTAAGCAGCCCTATGTAAGCATGCAGATCAATCTCATCCATCCTTTGCCAGTTGTCTCCATATTTACGCAAACCCTCCCAACTTGTCATCTCTAGGACTATTTTTTGGATGGCTGGTCTGATAAACAAGTTGAATGTTGAGACGATGTCCTGGGCAACTGTCTTGTGGGCCCTGGGGTCATCCTTATGACATTTTGGCTTCCATCCTTCCCTGGTCCTTGTTGAGAACCATGTTATTTGGCTGTTCTTTGACAAAAATGTCCCTCGTTCAGCTTGGGGGGATTTCTTCTTCATCTGAAGATGATTCATCATGGTCAGGATTGTATTCTTCCCCATTTTTGTCTTCCGATATCTTCTCTAAATCATTTTCTTGTTCCTCCTGGACATCTGAATGAATCAGATCTATGACCTGTTGGGCACTGAAATGTGCAGTCATGACTTCAGCAAAAAGAGAACTGGGGGTACTGTTGCAGCACCTTTATAGCCTCTGACTGTATTCCCCATTTGTAAACAATGCTTTGAAGAAGTGTTTGTTTTGTCTGAAGTTTAGTTTGCTTGGTCTGAAATATATATTTTTTGTCTGTGAACTTGAGTCCTGTGTGGGGTCGTGGATGGGAGATGCTGTACCTGCACACCAACGTTTCAGTCTAGTCTGAGTTCAATCAGAGGCACAAAGGATCTAAATATCGTATCGTATTTGTGTCTATGTATGTATGTGTATGTATGTGTGTGTGTATATGTGTGTGTATGTATATGTATGTGTCATTTTTTTATTTTTTTTTATTTTAGGTGTGTATAATGGTTTTATAACTGTCTGGTCAAAAATGACCCCTAAGACAATCTTTGTACCCTAGTGGTGTGCAGCTTTTCCTGGAAATATGAACAAAGAGGCAGCTCGGCCTTCTTTATTTTTAGGTCTTGCGGCCAGGAGTCCGCGCCTTAGGAGGGGGGCTCCGTCATGTTCTGGCTGGGGGCCCCTGGCCATCTTTGTGCCTCGGGCTCACAGTAAGGACATGCTGTATAAAGGTGCCTAGTGCCTAAAGGTACCTCAATCAGACAGCTGTTGTCTGTTGTCTCTGACTGGGGATCCTACTTAAGTTAGGGTTTTGCCACACTCGGTGTGGTATATTGTTTGTGCACCTTGCCAACGTTCATGGTCCTGTTTTGTTTGTGTCTCTGTTCTGTGGATACGCTACATGTTCGTCAGTAATTTATTTCACAGTTTGTTGTATGTTTTGTTAGTTATCTGTTTTTGCTGTTTAATCCAGCACCTTTTATTTTGTGTACAGTTCGTGTTTTGTTTTGTTTTTGTTTAAATAAGTTCACAGTTTCCTTTAAAATTGTCTGCTTTTGGTTCCGTCCCTCACCGAGACCGTGATAGGGGAGTTGCAAATATGACTGTGTTAAACTATAAATGTCCTACAAAACATGTGTTACAAGATTATGTGCAATTTGTTAATCAGGATAGGTTGTTAGATTAAACAGGACACCTAACAGGTGTCTCGCACTTTATAAGCGCTCTACATTGGTTGTGGGAAAGCGGGCAAAATCCAGTGAAGCAAATTGTTACTACAATAACATTTAACATTTGTTGGCAAATCCTTTTATTTTCATCATGAAAAAAAAACACCTTACAATAATATAGCTTTTTCAGCAAAGATATTTCCTAGACCTTATTGTTTTTTTTGGTCAAATGTATTTAAAAGTAATGTTTTATACAAAATGGCACACAAATACAATCTGTAGATATCATAAATCTTTTAAATACAGTACAAACAGTACTGAAAACAAGAACAAAAGCCACATGCATCATTTTTAGGGCTCAATCAGTGGAATTACTGTACATTTATAGTATGTTAATCGTAATTTGTATTCAACCAGACTCAAAACATTCAAGAACAACAGCTTTAAGACATGATCTTGTGATGTGCTGATTAGTTGAGTACAGAGCAGCCATCAGAAGACAGGTTGCTTCTTCATTTCCTTCAACCTAGCAGAATAGTTCCTGAAAGAATGCTCTTTCTCCTTGTTGTTGTTTGTGCGACATAATTATCCATGGATTTGGAATTCCATAACAGGAAATGTTTCCGTCTTTGGAACTCTTGTGCACATGCGTTCACTGTCATTCTTGTGTTTTGCTTAAAGGCAAACAGAATTTAACAGTAACAGTACAACCCATTAGTCTGGCATAAAGATGACAAATCATTACGTTTTCACCTAAACAATTTCGGCACCTAAAGGGTTCCACAGTTCACCAACCACTGTTTAATATATTGGCTAGCAGCTGGAAATATCTCACAGAAGGCACTGGGTCATTCACATTATCAATGGTTACATAATGGAGTGGGTCCTGTGACAAAAATATGGCTTCATAATACCGGCTGTAGTGAATGAAACCCAATCGATGAAAATTCTGTGTTTGATACTGTTTCATTACTTCCATTACAGCAGCCAAACAATCTAGATAACCCAGTTGTCTTTGATTGATTGAGCAATTGAATGTCTTTCACTAATGTTTGTATCAGCAGATGTATTGATCATGTCAACATAACCCTCTTTCTTAAAGACTACAACTCTGGAGAAGATACTTCCTGCTAGGCCGGGTCCCTCCCCTTTCCCTTAGCAGATATTCCCAGCGTCATCCCAGTAGACTGACTGGGTATTGCCAGAGCCGTAAAGAGAAAGAGTTGCGTCAAATGAGGGTAGGAATGCTAATTGGTCACGTGGTTCACGTCTAGAAAAGTTCCAAAACAAAACTCACTTTTCTGCAGCCATCTTGGAAAAAAAACTCTCCCATTGATGCCACTCTTGCAACGCCGAGCGGGAGATGCAACGCAGAGCGGGAGATGCAACGCCGAGCGGGAGATGCAACGCAGAGCGGGAGATGCAACGCCGAGCGGGAGATTTAAATGAATGTGAAAACTGACCGGAGTGATTACAGAGCTCCACAATTTGTTTCTATTAGTAAATCTATGATAATGTTATTGTTTGTTTAATTGCTTGGTATCTAGTTACTTGGTAAGGTCCTACTTTGCAACAGCAGTATTGACTCAATGGCAAACAAGTAATTCATAAGAAGACAACTGATGGCACTATTAATTACAGCAACTAGTTTCGAAGTAATTAATCATTTGATTGTAAATCATGAATATAACAACACATTTAACAAGTTACACTATATAGTGGCATAATAATATACTGTTGTACAACACTGAAACACTTTATTATTATTTATCTCTACCACAACCAGTAAAACTTTAACATAGGATCACTACAATATTCTCTGATCAGCATTTTGTTATGGATGCGTAGAATTTTGAAACATTGTATTTTATGAACAGAAATGCAGAGAACCGTTTTTGTTTTGGGCTCGCTTTTGATTGGGTTGATGAGATCATGTGTTTTTATGACACATGCAGTTATGCTAAGGTGAAATGCCCCTTTACACAATAAAGACAAACTGAACACAAGCCACAGTCAATTGTTTGTGTGGATTATTTTTCTTTTGAGTTTCTTCCCCTAGCACTGTTTCATGACATCTTATGAAAGTAAGACAGTACATGATGCCCTACCAGTTCTTACAACCAGGGGGGGCTGTCCTGTGCATTGAGCAGCTCTGAAGGAGTGGCGTGGAGCTGGGGAAGGTAGAGAGGGGCAGACCTGATTCCCTTCCCTACAACCTTCCCCCTGTCACCGAGCACACTAAACAAAGCACCCTGACCTCCAAGCAGATGGTCGTACTTAACGGACAAGCCATCTTTCCCCGGAACCATCCAGTCTTTCGGCAACATTGGCCTCTCCTCCTCTTCCACAATCTTCTTCTGACATTTCATTCCTGCGTAATATTGGTCCCTCACCTCCACCCCCCCCTTCCCTCCACCCCTAACTACTGTCTGGGCCTCATGCACGGGTCCTGATTTCTCCGACAACTGTGCTAAGGTGTGGTAAGTGAAGGAAATCTCTGGGTCCAAGTCCGACCCACCTGCCAGGGATTTCTCCAGCTCCCACAGGCCTCCAGGGAAAGGGTCGGAAATGTCTGAGTTGTCTGCGGAGAAGTTGCCCTCGTCGCTGGAGCTGCTGAGACTGGCACCCTGCTTGAATGGGGGATGGCGGTCGTCTGAGAAGAGCACTGTTGCGTAGACCACTGACGACTGGGAGGACATCTCTGAAACCCCGGGGAGGTCTGGTGGCTTTGGGGGCTTGTCCTCCTGCAATGGTGATGAGGTGAAGGCTGGTATTATGACACCTTTCTTGTCTGGGGCTGTTGGACCATTCTTCTCGATGATGGTGGCTTGGGAGATCTTCTCTGAGACAAGGAGTAGCGGCCAGGCCGGCAGGCCCTCTGGGTAGCGGAACAACTGCTCCATAGTGTCAACCTGGACAGGAGTACAGAACTGCCATGAGTACCTTATCGAGGTTGGTAAATGTAAAGTGGATCAAATGGTCAAAACAGGAGTCTTCAGAAGCAGGGTGGTATATTGGCCAAACCCCTTTCCCCTCCCTTCGATGCATAAGTAAATGTGTTTGCGGTCTCTGACCTTCTTGAAGTCCATCCCCTGGGCCCAGGAACAGTTGCTGGGATTGGGAACTTCTTTCCATATAAATGTTTTCATGCTGGGAATAAGACAGTATTTAAGTCAGTAGTCCGTTATCCAGTCTGTCATCTCTTTTCCTCTTTCTTCCCCGAATCCCTTTCTCTCGCGTTGCCCATTGTTGAAATGTTACATACTCTAATAGGTTGAAACGTTTCAATGGGGAATATCCCAGGCTCTCAGGTACCGTTGGTAGAAAACTACTATATGAAACTTAAGACATTGGTGTGTACTGGTCATTTTCATTACTGGTGCTGCCAGTACTAGTAGATGTTTAGATGTTTGGATGGATGTTGATCAGCCAATAAAGTTTAAAGTCCCACCCAGTTAACTTGGTCATCAGGAAGGATGAAAGACCCTCCCAGTTAGCTTGGTCATCAGGAAGGATGAAAGTCCCAACCAGTTAACTTGGTCATCAGGAAGGATGAAAGACCCTCCCAGATGCATTTCGGCTGTTGCTAAGCAATCCTATGGCCAATAAAAACCTCTCACCTTCTCTGTGTATGGATCCTCTGCTTTGTATTTATTAGCGCTGCTTAATACAGCGTGGCTATTAAGTGTCTATGACTGAGCTATTATCTATAGGCAGTATGCAGCTAACCAACATCGAACGCCTGTAAAGTATGATAATCAATGAGTTCTTACAGGTTCTTGGACATGACCAAGGTGATGAAGAGAACAACAGAGAGGAAGGCGATGATCATCAGGAGATTGAAGGCAGCAGGTCCCGTGTCACCCTCTCTAAAGACTAGAAGAGGCAAACACATTGAATCACATTTGCGTATCAACTCATGACGTAAACTACACTTAAGCAACAAGGCATGGCGCTGGGGGTGTGGCACACGGAGTCGCTGACTCATCGCTTAGCTGTGGTATATTGCCAATAATATTAAAGCACTAAAAAGTTATTTGATTACTTTGTTTACCGGTTTCTAATAACAGTAATGCATCTGTAGCCCAGAGCCCCAGAGATAGGGATTGATTGTGATTGTTGAAGCTATTCATCCCTGAAGGTAAAGTGCCGATTACCTTTAGTATACAATGGTTCTCCTTCTCCATCTACAAACACCGGATACAAGATGAATACATATTCTTCAAAGCCATAGAAATTCCCTGGGAAATGGAGACAAAACAGATTAGCCAATTAAACTGAACCATGTCTATGTATTCTCACTAGAGGGCACCAGATATTTGAAAGCAACCATCTTAAAATTTACAATTAAAACAAATACCTAATACTTCTTTTACTGACAATTATTTGTCATTATCTAGTTGTTATTCTGGATATATTGAGGGCGACACTCAATACACCTCCACAAAACGACATATTGTGAAATAAAACGACTGAAGGCAAAGGAACAGACTGAAAGAGAGGGAATGATAGAGGACGTGGGAGTGGTGGAACAGGATATAGATGGTTGTACCCTGTAGATAGAGGAGCTGTTCTGGAGGGAGCCGGGTCCATATCTTCCTCCCCTTTGAGGGCTGACCCTGTCCGTCCTGATATCTCTGACCCCACCACTCAAGGACCAGGGACCAGGGAACACTTCCGTCGGTCTGGCCGGACCACGACAGGACCACACAACTACTGTTCACACGGGAGGCACTGAACGACCGCATCCGCTGGCCTGGAGAGAGAGAAGTAAACATTCTGGAAATGTTTTAAGAAATATTTTCCACAACACTTTCTCTCCTGTCCTGAACCCCCAACTAGTAAATAGAACAACATCCATCCACCTCCCCCTAACCAGTTCTAAGTAATGATATAAAAAATGACTCACTCCCATGTAAATACATTCCCTGAGACTTACCTTTGGGGTGTCTATTCAGGGTCATGTTGATGTTCCTAGCGGAAATACCCTGGCTGTTCTGAGCCTTGACAGTCACAAAGTGGACTTCATCTTTCCACTCAAAGCTGTAGGTGGACACAAGGCCTATGTGCTCCTCTGTCACAGCACCCCCAGAGGCCTGATGATGTACTACAAGGCCTTCCACACAGTAGGTTGGCTCCACTATGGTCAAATACTGCAGGGAATATGAAGGAAGAGCTTGAACACTGTATTGGGTGGAGAGTTTTCCAACAGTATTGACAATTCAGTGTCCAACATACTAATTCTTACATTTTCTTTTCATGAAAATATAGTTGTCAGATGGACCATATGAATGCTGCTAAATTGCTACTGTATTACATCCACTGTATAACAGTCTAGAATGTTCAGACTTAACTAAGAACAAATTCAGTAAAAATATTGTATGCTGTAATACAGTAAAAAACAGATTGTAAGGGTTTGTACCTGCAGCCCAATATAGATGTAAGCCAAAAACAGAGGTTTTCTTTTACTAACTGGCTGGAAAACGTCAATGTTAAACATGTGATTGGTCAAAAACATGTGATTGGCCAAAAGATAAATGACTGGAAAACAACATTGTAAATGCTGTCGTGTTGTGTGAAATATCATGTGCTCTCTTTAGATAAAGATTTTCATCTTTACATGTTCTTGATAAGGTACATGGATTGTACCTTGAATAGAAGGGTGACATTAGTCTGAGCCTTTGCCGGATCTTCATGAAATACTCTCCAGAAATCAGGACCCTCATCAGGAGCTGATGAAACCAAAAACACATATTACAGATCGATTTATAAAAGGGTCATGAATCAATGTTTCTTCTGAGACAAATGTGAATCCGTTGCTTGCTGAATTGGAGAATGACCAATTACGGGCAATATACATAAAAATGAGGGCGGGAAGTGAAAATATAAAAAGCATATCATTGGATGTATTAAAATAAGACAACGTGACGTCAAGTAATGTGATTTGATATTCAGGTAAGGCTCTGCAGGCATAGCAATGATCTTGACTGTTTCTGCTTTGGTGTGATTTTAATTACACCTGCCTTCATTGCAATTTTGTAAAAAAGCACATTTTGCTGTGCTTACCATTGAAAACACATGGTTATTTGGCTATTAATAATTGTAGATAATGAAACATTTTAAGTTGCAATATTTTATTGTGTAGTGGACAATATTGTTAACTTCAGTTCTTTTCATCTAACATTATGGTATAGTTAAAAACTATTAGAAAGGTGATACATAATTTTTCTTGGGACTCTAAGGTTAAAGCTTTCATATTATTTCCGACCTTACATCAGTCTTGTTTAAGTGCTGACTGCATAAGTTAAACAGACATTCTAATAACCTTCAGTGCTTCAAAAATTAAAAAGAGCTTTTACCAAACAACAAACCAAGCAGTCTCTGAAATGACTCATAAATTGTTGTTGTGCAAATGTACAGTACAAAAACAGCAAAACAAGTATACTGAAACTATAACTAATATTTCCATAATGGTAATTTCTCAAAACAAAGTCAGCAATAAATATTTCATAAAATACATTGTTATGTTTATCCCAATGTGACTAAACTGGACAAATAATGTGAAACAACCTAATAATACAATAAACAACATGATGACGTAATGATGATAAGGACATACAGTACAGTAATTTACCTCGGCTGTTGTGAGGCATGGTGTAGATTGAGTCACTCCAGTCACTCCAGGGCCCAGAGCTGTTATAATAGATACAGCGGGCTTGAACGTTGTACACCGCACATATGTCTGGTTCAGGGACATCAGCCAATAACTCTGACTGTAAAGGCAGGACCTGTAATAAATCAAAAACCAGTTTGGACATACCCAGTCATTTGAGGGTATTTCTTTAGTTGTAGTATTTGCCACATTTTGGAATAATAGTGAACACATCAGAACTATGAAAAAACACACATGGAATCAAGCAACCAAAACGTGTTTTACAGATCAAAATACATTTCATATTGTGGATTCCTAAAAGTATCCACTCTTTGCTTCGATGACAGCTTTGCACATTCTTTGCATTCTCACAACCAGCTTCATAAAATTGAAATTAATTCCAGGTGTGTCTTGTTCAAAGTTTATTTGAGGCATTTCTTTTCTTCTAAATGTGTTTGAACTGATCAGTTGTGTTGTGAAAAGGTAGGGCAGAAGACCATCGTTATGTCTGTACAGTAGTAGTCAATATTATGGCTAGAAGGTCAGTCAATCCGGACATTCTTCAAGTGCAGTCACAAAAACAATCAAGCCCTAAGTTGAAACTGTCCCTCATGAGGACTGCCACAGGAAAAGAAGACAGACTAAGTTCATTATTTAACTGCCTCGGAAATCAGCCATTAACTGCCCCTCGGTTTGCAGTCCAAATGAAGGTTAAGTGATAGACTTATCTCAAAATAAAATGTTTCCGAGGACACTGCATGAATCAGGAAGAGATTAGCTTGGGCCAAGAAACACAAGCTACCTTCCAGGAGGGTTTGGCCTTTCCAGTGGAGAGGGCATAGCGGACCTGGTACAGTGGCTCAATGAGCACCAGGTCTGGAGGATCCCAAGCCAGCCTCAGGACCCCACTAGGCAAGCTCTCTGACGAGAGGCCTGAGGGAGGGTGGGGTTTTACTAGAGAGGGAGAAGGAAGGACAGCCGTTATCTTCTACTGTAAAGCACACTGACCTCAAGCAGATAGACAGCTATGCAATGTTTTGAAAATGTACTTGGGTTTAAAATGTATCCCTGTTTAAAAAAAAAGTTGAATTCATATTTTGATGTGATTTGGTAAACCAATTAATTCACGGCACCTTTTCCTTACTGATGAAATACACTCTGCTACAGTTTGATTATTAATTGAATATTCTGTTTCATTTTAATAAACCGTGTGGACAAGGACATCAGGGTTATGGATTACTGATGTGGTGGCGTTTCCCTTGCTGTCAGGAAAAGAACAGTATTGCATATGGAAATGCCACTCTTCAACCACAAATCTGGTGAGGCTAGTAAGTTACATATTGATTTATGGTAAACCTGCATTGTCTATTATTACCATAGTAATTCTGTAGTTCCCAACAATCAACATGCAAGAACATTAACGACTATTCCATAAGTCCTACTGTATACTGCATGTCTTAACTCACCATGGTCAATAGGCGTGATGTAGACTGGAAGTGACCTTGTGCTATTGTCTGTTTTGGCTTCCATCCACAGCTTGTAACAAGCAGTCACACGGATTGGCTGCAAAGTACAGCTCTTCAGATCTTTATGTCCCCTGGATCCACACTTTGGTTGCCGGACCACACTCACCCATGTGCCCTGCCACTCTAGCTCACCCATGGCATCGCAGGGCAGGTCTGCCAACCTAGGGAATGGTATGGACACAAATAATAGGGCGTTGTTACCAAATAATGGCAATAAAAAGACAATAACATGTGACTGTATCTGGGATTTTCAATACTTTTTAATGTGCTGACAGAAAGTCGGTCGAGGCCATTGCTCAACGTGGCATCGACCTGTCTTCTTATTAGTAGGTTTGGCTGACGATGTCATAGCGTTCTTGTCTGCCGCAGGTATAAACTTCAAAAACGTCCTTTCATTGCCTCAGTTTTGAATTTCACAAACACTTATAAACACACCAAATCTTTTAACTTTTGTTTTCGGGGTTATAACATTGTATTTTAAAATATACAGCTCAGAAACACCAAACAGAGACACTGAAAGAGAAACATCTTAGTTGTCCTAGACCATTTAAATGTTGTCCTGGTGTACGTGAATGTTGTCCTGGTGTATGTGAATGTTGTCCTGGTGTATGTAAATGTTGTCCTGGCGTATGTACAGGTGGTCCTGGCGTGTGTACAGGTTCTCCTGGAGTATGTATAGGTTGTCTTAGCGCATGTATAGGTTGTCCTGGTGTATGTAAATGTTGTCCTGTTGTGTGTATAGGTTGTCCTGGTGTGTGTATAGGTTGTCCTGGTGTGTGTATGAGTTGTCCTGGTATGTGTGTCTGTTCTAGTGACAGGCATTTTGAGTTTCTTAGTGAGTCGGCCTTTGCGACTTATTTCAACAAAAAAATAATTTTTGGGCTCCCAAAAGAAAAACTCAAAAGCAGTTGTAAATCTGAAGCAGTCTAAACTGTTACTGTGAAATGCACATCCAAATGTTGTAATTATTAGATTGCCTGATTTATTTTTACTTCTGAAAAAATGCTCACGGAACACAAAGCCCATCCCAGACTATGTATTTTTTGTACAGGGCAGGTATGTTAAATGTAATTGAACAAATCACTGTGTAGTGTACCTGCAAATAATAATTGTAAGAAAAGTAAGCAAATTATGGAGCTAAATAAACAGCTTCTTTTGTCAGTGTCATTCAGTTCCCAACATTTACCAAAAAGAGCTGTTTGTTGGCAAACAGTCCATGGCTACTGCTTACATGTACATGAAGTTGAGTTGGGTTTGCGTGTTGTTCCAACTACAGGTCATGGCATCCACATCCCCATTGGTTACACAGCTAATATCTATAACCGGATCTGAAACACAAGACACAAAGAAAATACCTGATACAGCAGCCAAAACCTGACCATGACCATGCAGCCCACTGACAAGCAGGAAGGGTCGTCTCTCACCACCCTAAATCACAGTTCCCATTCAACTCTAACCCTGACCATTCTCCAATCCCAATCCTGCATGACACCATCCACAAATCCATCCACCCAACTCACCTTTAACGAACACTGTTGCGTAGCGATAGTTACAGATGTATTTCTCCCCGGAAGGCTGGCAGCAGTGCAGGATGTCGTACAGCCTCTGTCCAGAAGGTTCAACGGTCATCTTACTGACACGCTCGTTGACCGCAGTGTACTGACTTGGGGGAACTAGATGCTCGTTCTGAAACCAGATGGCCGTTCTGGCGTTCACCCTGTGGTCGTTGAACACGCAATACAAGGTCACACTGCCACCTACGCTGACCACGGCTCTCTCAGGGAGATAAGTCACATCTGAAACCCAGCAAAGTGAATTCAGTCATTGGAAAGACCGACAGAGGAGACATTCTCTGTGGTTATGTGTGACAGTGTTGTGATCGTTCTGACACCCTGACAAAACATATTCATCATTGATGACATTTTTGGGGGGAGAAAACAATACACACAGAAACACATTATTTAATGATGCAGCCCCAACCTGCTGACATGGTCTGAAAAAAGGTTTCATTAAATTATGTCAAACTAAATTCAGGAATAAAAGAGTGGGAGAAATTCTATCAAACAAATGTCTACGTGTGTCCTGATTATAAAATGTCTGTGTGTGTCCTGATCAAACAAATGTCCACGTGTGTCCTGATCAAACAAATGTCTACGTGTGTCCTGATCAAACAAATGTCCACGTGTGTCCTGATTATAAAATGTCTACGTGTGTCCTGATCAAACAAATGTCTACGTGTGTCCTGATTATAAAATGTCTGCGTGTGTCCTGATTATAAAATGTCTACGTGTGTCCTGATTATAAAATGTCTGCGTGTGTCCTGATTATAAAATGTCTACGTGTGTCCTGATCAAACAAATGTCTACGTGTGTCCTGTTTATAAAATGTCTGCGTGTGTCCTGATTATAAAATGTCTACGTGTGTCCTGATCAAACAAATGTCCACGTGTGTCCTGATCAAACAAATGTCCACGTGTGTCCTGATTATAAAATGTCTACGTGTGTCCTGATTATAAAATGTCTGCGCGTGTCCTGATTATAAAATGAATTCAGTCCCACTAGTCCTGCCACTGTTGCAGTTATATTTTAATAATCCTTTCTAGTGGTCCTAAACATTAATTTCCTGTCTTTTTTCCCTTTATGAAGACATGTATTCATATTAGTCAGAGGACTGACAGACGCTATGGTAAAAGGGAGTCCCAGACCGACACTCTCTGCGTGGTTGAGTCACCAAAAGAGGAAGTGTGGATAGAGGGTGGGGGAGAGACAGAGATGAATAGAAATCAACTAGGCAAAATGGAAATTAACCATTCGATAGAAGTAAATAATGCAACTTCGTATTCCCCCAAAAACATTCAATTTAAATCCCACTGTACATGGAGACAGGAAACCCAGTGTACATGGAGACAGGAAACCCAGTGTACATGGAGACAGGAAACCCAGTGTACATGGAGACAGGAAACCCAGTGTACATGGAGACAGGAAACCCAGTGTACATGGAGACAGGAAACCCAGTGTACATGAAGACACGTAACCCAGTATACCCGGAGACATGTAACCCAGTGTACATTGTAAAATGATGCATATAAATCATCTAGTGTCTGACAGTAAAGAATGCATCAGGTCCAGCCAGATCATCCCAATTATCATTATATAGCTGGGTGTGTTTGTGTGGGCATGCTATAAACACAGAAATGCCCTGCGAATGTGCTTTGAATGGTCAGACTGTGTTAAGGGAAAACTGTCTTATTTTGCATGAACAGCCACTAACACTGGAAATCCCTCCGACCTCCGACCTCTCAGCTCAGTACCCTGTTATGGTTCACCACACTGACCCTGCATAACACAGGTGAGCCAGTCTAATTGGTTTCTGCTGTGCTTTAAATATTGCACCGCATCTCAACATCTCTGTATGTTGATGTTTGGTACGTTACCCCAGGTGTAAGTGGAGTATGATATGTTGACTGTATGTTGATGTTTGGTACGTTACCCCAGGTGTAAGTGGAGTATGATATGTTGACTGTATGTTGATGTTTGGTACGTTACCCCAGGTGTAAGTGGAGTATGATATGTTGACTGTATGTTGATGTTTGGTACGTTACCC
>JACXGK010011638.1:0-15675 GCA_016801125.1 Novumbra hubbsi
CCCTCCCTCTCTTCTCCCATCTTCCCCCGCCACTCTCTTCATCCGCCAAGAGGAAAAGAGCATCAAATATACATCCCTGTGTGTAGGGTATCAAAACAGACCGTGGACAGGCTCTTAACGCGCGCGGTCCTCATTCTTTCCAATTCCATGCCTCGCGTCTTTTGACTAAGTACAAAGATATAGGCGATGGGCAATGAAACGGAGGACAGCCTCTCGATTCCTCGAGACGTTCTCCTATGCGGCGTCTCTATTCCTGGAACTGTACGTGGAGTGACCACTGAACTGTGTTTGCCCCTTTTATGCCTGGAAGGTGGGTTTCTAAAGCCTGAGGGGGATGGGGGGGGGGAAGTAAAGATATAAGCTCTTTGATTTTTAAAGGCATCACTTGAGCCTTTTCGCGTCCTCAGCGACCACCGCCCAGCGAACGTTCTCCCCCCCCCCCAACCCTTTGACGGTTTATGTGTATTCGCACCGGCTCTTGGGCTCTCCCGGGCGACAACAAAGCAGCACTCACCCAAGTCTGTGTAATTCGATTTGCAGAACTGCTTTTGTCCACCGTAGCACAGCTCGAACTGGGGCTCGTCTGACCGGCGTAAGGTGTGTCCATTCTCAAGGGCGGCAAAGGCGTCACAGGCGTAGCGGTAGGTGATGAAGCCAAAATTGTCCCTGAGGCGGAGGACAGAAAATGAAGCGTCAGACCAACAGCGTCCGCGGCCTCCTCCTGTTGGCGCTGTTTATATGCAAACGAGAAATCAATAAAGATGTATCTTTGGGGCTCTTCTTAGGCTACGTGCGGACAGGTTGGCCGGCGTGCTTTGTAATGAAGGGCCCGACCCGAAGGGCCACGAATCGGCCTGAAAGAGATTCTGCCGTTTGATGTTGGACCCGGGGCCACGGAGGGTGGGCGTGACGGGAACAAAGCGACACCCCTGGCGCCGTCCCCGGGTGCTTACCCGTCGTCTCTGAGGTTCACGGCGCACTCCTCGATTTCGCCGAAGACTTGAAAGCGGCGCCTCAGCTCGGTCCGCGTGCATTCGGCCCTCAGTCTCCCCACGTACACCACCCTCCTCTCCTCCTGCTCATTAGAGAGAGAGAGAGAGAGAGGAGAGATTAAAAGCGGAGAACGTCCCTCCTCCTTACTCCCGTTCGGTGCGACTGGGTGGTCTTGTGGTCGTCTGTCGTTTTGTTTTGGTGCCCCCTGATTGGTTGGGGCGCGCTAAGTACACGGGCTGACGTGACGGGACTAGGCCGCTGCGATTATTGCGTTGCCATTTTGTAATCCGTTCCATTTTTCTCGCGGGGAGAATCCGACAACGCTACGTCAGGGGAGGTGGTGCGTCTTCTTTCGCGGCGTCTTCTGAGGAGGAGTCGACGCCATTTGGCGTTAAGCGACTCAACCGGTGCAGGTTGTCCGAGGAGAACAGGGCCCACTCACGTATCCTAACGGACAACTCTTTTACTACCCAACCCGGCGTCTCAATTGGCTCAGACTATAGACTTCCCTTACACATAAGCCATTACAGAAACACCATTACTAAGGACAGGGCATGGGGGGGGGGGCACCAATTCTCCGTGAACGACTAAGGACACAAAGGTCACAGTGGCATAATTTAGACCCACCGCACGAGGCTGCAATTATGGTTTTAGGAGCTATTTAATTGTGTCTGCTAATCATATAACGCAGAGCAAGCCTTTGGGCTGTGTTGTAGAATTGGCATTATTTATTCTTTCGGTCATTTACTTGCCATTACCGTTGCAAGTCTATTGAGATCCATTCATATGTGGGATACAGCCCTGGGGCCATTGGGTAACTTATACATGTAAATCAGTTGCCTGGTACTAAAACTCAAAGTTCACCTCTGCATAGACGATCGACTGTCCCAAACGTCACCCTATTCCCTACATGCCGCCCTATCTCCCACCGGTGCTCAGTGGGCCCGCAGGCACAAACTGTAATCTCTACTTGGTGCACTAGATAGGGCGTCGTTTGGGATGCATGCAAAATAGCCGGACATAAATACTCTCTAGAAATGCTACTTTTCATATCACTAATAAGCATTGAATGTTCAGTGTGTTGTTTCCAGGCTCTTCTTTCACATACAGTTTCAGACACGTGTTTGCTGAATTAGTGATTTAGTTGCTGACAATTGATAAATACGGCAGCTTTCCAAGATGGCACCCTGAGGCTGGCAGTCTGTCTGAATGTGTGTGTGTGTGTGGCCTTCCCGTCATCTGCCCGCCCAAACCTGTACTGACATCTTGGCTTTGCTGCCTGTAATTGTCTGGGCTAAAATTAATGCGGGCCGATGTTGACGTGTGCATTTATCACAGTGCGTTAGCATGTTTCACACACAGAGCCCGACAATAGAACATTTATTTTCATCCCATCCTCACAGAGTTCGAACTGAAACACTGGAAAGACTCCATATTTAAACAGAGCATATTTCCAAGGCAATGAATTTCCCCTTTTCCACTGTCCCCCCCACCCCTTCCTGTTTCTAACATGTGCCCCTGTGGTGTGATTAATAAGATCCGACACCGTTCCCAGACGCCGGAGACTTTTAAAAATACACAACCTGGAGATAAAGAGGAAACGTGTGTAGCCCTGAATGATTCAGTGACTCACTTTGCATGTATTCATTCATTAGAGAGAAACAGTAGGCGGCAGGCACGGCCACTGGCCCTCCATTGTCTGCCCTGTCTGGGTAGTGCAAAAGGGGTGTGAGACAGAGACCGGCTTGGGTTGCTCACATTATATGCCAGGCTGCTGTGAGAAGGACGAGAGAGAGAGACAGAGGAAGAGAGGGAGACTGTGGGAGAGAAAGGGCAAAGGGAGAGTAGGGATGGAGACCGAGGGGGGGGAGGCTGAGGTAGAATGGGAGATTAGATAGAGAGGCTGAGGTAGAATGGGAGACTAGATAGAGAGGCTGAGGTAGACTAGAGAGGAAGACTGAGGGGAGGAGAATATAGAGAGATTGAGGTAGAGGGAGACAAGAGAGAGGCTGAGGGAAAGAGGGGGAATAGAGAGGAAGACTTAGGGGAGAAGAACATAGAGAGCGACTGGGGTAGAGAGGGGGACTAGAGAGAGACTGAGGTAGGGAGGGGGACTAGAGAGAGGCTGAGGTAGAGTGAGGGTGGGATGGATGGAGAGAGTAGAAAGGTGTATTGAAGAAGCGGGAGGGAAAGCCGAGAGATGGATGAACGGAGTAAAACAAAGTATAAGGAGCGTTATAGGGGAACTCACTATTGCTTTTTGACTTTGCCTCTCCATCTGCTCGGCCCTCTCCAACTCCCTCTTCTCGTGGTCTCGGCGGTGCTCCTCCCGCTTCAGATGCTCATGCTGGTACTCCTCGTAGCTGTCGTACCTGCAGAGGGACCAAGCCCGTCACTTTCAGTGCCCTTCCCCTGTCCTTCCAACGTCCGCCCTTCAATATGCCGCCCGCATTGCACGCACGGGCCCACGACGGAAACCCACCGAGGAGTCGGGCTCCCGGAATGGCGGGGAGACAAACAAACGCATTAATAAGAAGACACCTCGTCGTTGTCGTAAAGGTTATGGATCCCACAGGAGTTTGGGGGGGGGGGGGGGGGGGGGGGGGGGGGGGGGGGGGGGGGGGGGGGGGGGGGGGGGGTTGCCACACTGCTGGGAGCTAGGCAGCTGCTACTGTCAGCACTACTTCACATGTCATTACTTTCTGCTTAGTTAGGGCTTCATCCGAGGGAAGAAGGGCAACTTCCTCCAACCTTCTCGTGCGACGTGGACGCGTGTCGGGAGACAGTCAGGTGCTGATCGGGTCAATATTCAACACCTGCTGGTTTGTTCAGTCAATAAATGTTTTGGGTTTAAAGGCCTTGACCGAACCAGCACTGTGACCAGGGCGGTCCCCTTCGGGTTAGCGGAAGGGATGTGTGGGCCTCTTACCTTGGCCTGCGACTGGGGGGGGATCTGGACTGGGATCGAAACTGGGTGTGAGGGCTTTTCTGGGTCCTGGAGCGCGAGGTGCTGCCCATGTTGTGACGAGACCTGCCCAAACGGAACACACATGAATCATTGAGATGGGAGTCAGCCAGGATCTGACAGAAGTAAGACCTAATGCCACGGCAAGTACAACCTTTTTGATTGCATGCAGTATGTGGGGTACATATCGGGACCCATCCTTACATGTACATTTGTGAAACTCAATCATGCTGTCTAAACACACTACTCACTGTAGTTTGGCATTTCAAAAGCATCGCCTTATTGACAAACTGCCGCAGTGTAAAATCTGACGAAATGTATTCTGCACACTTTGTTCCCCGAGTTCGACATGATTAGACTTTTCCACAGTGCCACGGAGAGAAACGTCCTCACCCTTCAGCCCACCGGGGCTAGCCACATGCACACATGGCTGAAATCCATGTTCAATGAGCAAAGGTCCTACCTCCAGAGCTAGTAGCCCTACAGAGCACAGCCTCTTTAGCTCCCGCTTGTTTAATTATTGAGCTGCTCTTGAAGAACGCTGAGTTGAATAACAGAAAGACGTTAGCCAACAGTCCAACGTCTACAAGGTTAAGGAGCTCCAGATTCCCAAAGGGGAGGGAGTAGGGAGATGGGGTCCAATTGGAACTTGTTTGAAATGTTTCTCGTGGATTGGAATTTTTCACTGTTTTTTTTTTGTTATTTTAGCCCGTTTTTCTTCATTCCCAATTTAAGTCCTTAAGCGTGTCGCGGGTCACTGGTTGAGATTTCGTTGGGACTCCATGGCTAATAACATTTACCAGATGAGTTGTTTCCCCAGTGCGACTTAGTGACTGGCTCTGTGTACTATAACACTGGTCCTAGCTGCCACGGTGAATGATTGATCAATGATAAAGGGTTACAATAGAATACATGAGGCAAAGCTGACTACCAGAATAAATGAGTAATGCGGCAAACAAACTTAAACCTCACTCATGAACTCGGAAAGTGAATGAAAACCCTATCTCCTTACCGACCCACTAATTAGAGCAAAATGTCAAATTGCCTTTCTATTCCTACTGAAGCCTTTTACAACACCCTTTTCTCTGGTCTTAAAGTATAATTGGCCAATGTAGTTCTCCTGGGCTGCTGTGATGACAAACGTTGTTTTCCAAAGAGGGGGTCCACAACTAGACTCTCTCCCCATATTTGGCTTTCATCTCCTGGGACCAGTGGGAGTCAGCATGGTGCTTTGCAAAACAACAGCTGCAGCCTAAAACAACAGGCACCACATCAAACACTAGATCTAGGGGAAACAGCGGAAGAGTGACATGATGCTCATGTAACAATCGTTGCCAGGGGAAAAGTGGCTTTGACAACGTCGATGCACCCAAAACACGATGCCTTAGGCGCTGCTAATTTTCCGATTTGCCTCTAGTTGCCTCAGATGTACAGTTGGGACGGCACACGAGATCTCGTGGTTTGACTAATACATCCCAACCGTCATGTTTGGCATCCGCTGCTGGAATCCTGTCAGAAACTGTCAATACGGTCACAGTAGGAGCGCCGATCTGGCGTCAGCTTTGCCTTTGTGATCCTAATGAGCAAGTGTGTGGGGGCATCAAGGAAAGGGCTGGTTCCAACCTTGCGGTGCCAGAATGGAGGACGGCTTTTATTGGGCTGAGCTTGGCCTAAGTCCACAAGCAACACACAGTCCACTTTCCAGCCCCCCCAGTTAGTATTCACACTGGCCCTGCTGAGGCCCCTTTTGTTTTTAAAGGCTGCCTTCCCTGGGACGAAATGAGTGATCTACGTGCTAAAAAAGGCCTCCTACGCTGGGGATTCAGAGGAGATGCCTTTGGATGCCTACACAGATTTGTTTATGAGACGCAGCTGTCCCCGCCTCCCTGTCGGGAGAACCGCGGGAGCCGCCCACAACATCAAGCAACGCTCGTACAACAGAGGGAAGACGTCACCCGCCGGGAGAGAATCGGTGACACCAGACGGGGGTTTTACTCACCGCCATGAGGGCCGTCCGTCGGGCGAGCTGGAAAGGGAGCGCCTCCGGTGGCGGGAGGAGGAACTGCGGGAGCGGGAGGAGGGGGGCCAGATGAAGTGTCTGGGAGAGAGGAGGAGGAGGGAGGAGGGGGGCGAGATGGAGCCCCGTGAGGGGGAGCTGCTGGACGGCGAGGAGGACGGCGAGCAGGTCTCAAAAAGGAGGTCCAGGGGGGTGCCCTCCCAGGGGTAGAGGATGCGCCCCTCAGCGCCACGGCCATCCAGCTCAAGTTCCTCATGGAAGGGAGGGAGGTCCGGGGGCAGGTACCCAGGAGACTCCGAACCAGGGAGCTTGCAGAAGTAACCATCCCCAGCAGGGCTCTTCTTGGAAGGGTGAGGGGCTCCGGCCTTCACCCCTCCTCCCTGTCCCCTCTCCTCCGTAGCCACCTCCTTCTGCTCATCTTGAATGCAGATGGCTTGCTGGGGGTGACCAAAGTGCTTGTTGAGCTCCGCCCTGATCTCCTGGTCTCGCAGGGGCAGTTTCCTGCCGGTGGACTGCTGGTCCCCTTCTGAGGTCTGTGGTGAGGGTGGTCTGGCCTGGGTGGCGGGGGTCCGGTACTGCCCCCGAGACTCCGGCCCGGCAGAGGACCGTCCCTGCTGCTGAAGCTGCTTGGCCAGAGACGATGAGTACAACAGAGATGTTGTTGAGGAGGACGAAGAGGATGAGGATGGCGGCACGGCTGAGTCCTTACATTCCACATGCCTTTCCTCCGCCGCGCCAGGACCGGGCTTTGGAGGGGTTGCCGTAGCCGTCGTCACGGTAACGTCAGCGTTTGCCTCACCGGCGTGGCGCCGCGCGGCGGAGGCCGCCGTCGACTGGCAGTAGTCGTGGTCGCCGTAGCTACGCCGCTTCCCGTCGCCACCGCAGCGCTCCGGCCGGCAGGCCCCTGTCGTCCCGGAGACCGCCGGGGCGGGAAGCGCGGCGGACGCCTTGCTCAGCTGGGCGTACAGCTCCGTCTGCTCCGGGCCCTTCCTGGGAGGACCGGCGCACGGGGCGGCTGGCCCGCAACGGCCCGACTCGCCCACCCGGGCCCTCTTGCACACCAGGGTAGGCGAGGAGCATGAAGACAACTTGGTTTTGAGGGATGCTTTGAAAGGGTTCTCTTGACTGGCTTTGTGGGGGGGCGTGGTGGGTGGTGTCAGACCTGTAGAGAGAGAGAGGGAGGGAGGGAGGGAGAGAGAGAGAGGATGAGGAAACAACTGAATTATAAGCCTTTCCACCTCCCCACCTCCCCTCCTACTCCCCGCAGCCTGTTTACCGACAGTGGACACGGGTGTGGGAGGGGGCCTGATTGAAATATTCCCTCTATTCCTGGTCCTAATCCTGATCCGTACTTTATTGCGATCCTGACAGATTACTGTAATGCCCGGTGTAACTTAATATGGCAGAGCGGCAGAACAGTGTGGCTACCGCCGGCGTCACTCCTGACCTTGAACAAACCCTCGTTCAGAAGGAAAATAAAACCGTGCCTTCTCAGCGGAGACGGGGAGAACACATCCTCCTGGAGTGATGCGTCCTTCACAAATGTGTCCCTCCGACAGGGGGGGGGGGGTGTTGGATGATGGCCAACGGAAGCAAAGACCTTTAGGCCCCGTCTCGGAAATCTATCGAGTGTCCCGTGTTTCCAGCCTTGTCCCTCCCTACTACCAGTCAAGGTGGCGAGATGGCTGTCGGGGGTTTGGCCTCAACATTCTGGGGGGGGGGGTACACATTGCCATGGCGTGCCACTATCGTGTCGGCTCGGTGCGGGGGAGACGTCTGACTTGTAATGAACGGTTTAGCCGGTGGAACGGGTTGTCATTCTCCTCAGACTCTTGTCTGCCCCTCTGGCCTGTGCAGAACCCAACCCTTAGTGACAGATTTACTGGCCGACAGATGGCAGTTATATGGGAAGTCCTGAGATGGGCCCACTTTATAGCATTGTTAATGCACTTGCACAAACAACCAGCACCAGGTAGCTGGATAGGTTCTGCCCAACCCTTTCTGTATTCTCTCCATTTTCTCTATCTGTTACCATCTCTCTTGCACAGGCAGTTTCACAGTGACTAAGTAGACACATACACGCACTAGTCACAAACCACCTCCCTGGGGAGGGAACTCACGCCCCCTCAACACCTATACTCTCTGGCTTTCCCGTCCTTCCGAACGCACGTCTCTCTCCCTTCACGGCAAATTGCACCAAACAACAAGCTATTAGCATCCAATCCCGCGTAAGAGTATTTACTTGGGAGCCTAGGCGTCTGAAAAGAAAAAGCGAGAGGGAGAAACAGAGGCCGGAGGAATCTCTTCCAGGGTCATATCCGGAGTTTAGGCTGACTAATCCCCGCCATCTTATCGCCTGGGTTTATTAGCTGGATCCTACGGTAAAGCTCAACTGCGAACCGCTATCCCGTCTCTTTAACAGTCAGACACGGTACAGGTGTGGAGCGACGCGACGAGACCCGATGCAGTATTTCCGTGAGAGAGACTGAGAGATGAGAAAAGAGGGCTATATTTATCATTACACCAATGAAACGCGAGGGCGGGAGTGCGGGTGGGCCGGCACTGTGCCTGAGGAACTTCTGTTTCACCAATGAAATGCCATCTGTGCAAAACAATGCGTACTAGGGTCATAAACTAGGAGCCATTAGCGCCGGGGCGAAATAAATCAGAATTAGATAAATATGCGCCTCTCAGTCAAACCAGCTGGTGATGGATGCTCAGCAGACACAAACACCAATCACATGGTGAGCGGAGGCCTCCCCCCCCCCCACTTTCCTTCATTTCTCTTCTAATCTGTTTCCATACGGACTGTAAATTATAAAGATACCTACGAGAAAACGTCTCCGACTCTGATGCGGGGCTTAGAGAGTTGATCCGGCAGTAAGCTATGCAAATAGCAACACATAGACCAAACCCGGTGTCATGAGACACCGTAATTAAAGACAACACAGTGCAGGGTAAATCTATTAGGCAAAGGGAGATTACCCCTGCAAGTCAAATCTGTGGGCTTGCTTGGTGTATTGGGGTTTTCCCCCACAGGATTACCTCACGAGACAACACAGTAACCGGCTGGGGTGTAGGACAGTGTACAGTATGTAATATGAAATCCTGTGTTGAAGCTGATGTCATTGCAGTCACCTACAATGACCTATTCCACTACTACTGCTCTCTTATTACTACAGCTTTAGTCATGACGCAACTACAACTACTACCAATATTAATGATGCTGCCATTACCTGTACTACTTCTGCAACTACTAATATTAGTACTACTGCTTCATTTACAATGTGAAATCTTGTCATGCAAAAGTTAAAGAAAGAAAAACTAGCTTAATATAGACCTAATTACCTGTACCTGGTTATCAATTAAATAACCACAGTCTCTATAGTATAATATAGACCTAATTACCTGTACCTGGTTATCAATTAAATTACCACAGTCTCTATAGTATAATATAGACCTAATTACCTGTACCTGGTTATCAATTAAATAACCAAAGTCTCTGTAGTATAATATAGACCTAATTACCTGTACCTGGTTATCAATTAAATAACCACAGTCTCTATAATATATAATATAGACCTAATTAGTGTACCTGGTTATTAATTAAATAACCACACTCTCTATAGTATAATATAGACCTAATTACTTGTACCTGGTTATCAATTAAATAACCACATCTAACCACATCGTCTAATATAGACCAACAACAGCCATCTGATTATAAATTATCAGTCTGCATAATGGAGTGGGTCTACTGAGGACAAATCAACTCAAATCTCTTGAATCAAGGAGATTTGATTCCCCCTGTTTCTGAGACGCTTACTGCACAGGAATGGACTAATCCAAAAACGTAAGTGACTCAATACCCATAAGCTTTCACTTCTAAGGGCTTTTCTCCTAATATCTAATCCCAAATCTGCATAGGGCAGTAAAGTCAGAGTTTGGCTTGATAGACTATGCCTGGAGCAGGGACGCAAGGACAAGGGGCCTGACACACACCCACACACAGTACAAATACAGAAACACTAACAGTGTTTGATTGCTTCGTAGCTCTCTTCCCCTTAATACCCAACGAGCTCTCCCCTTTGATCTCTGACGCTTATGTATACACAGGGTTAAATGGCAAGTGCTGCGGGGTCAATTGGTAGGACCCTCTTGGGCTTTTGTTGTCCGACAAATCAACCCTCTCCCTGGATGGCAGGTCATTCCTGTTGGGCCTCATTTCTATACAAAACGTCACCTTGAGTCTCGGGAGCGAGGCAGGTGTGTTACTTCAAGGGCCATTTCTTTCTCCCGCTAGTAAAAGAATACAAAAAGACCCATTGACGCGACACATTGTGAAGGAGAAGAAAAGGGCAGCCATTTTGTTTTTATTGACCTAGGATGATTAATTTCAGGAAAGCGAGGGGGGTAAGGGTGGGGGTAAGGGGGGGGGGGGTTTAGGGAGGGAGACACTGAAATAATTACCTGCATAATTCACAGAGAGGGAGAGAGAAAGAAGGGGAGAGAGAAAGAAGGAGAGAGAGAGAGAACTGCTGAAGCTTGGTGTTTTTAGCTTTGGCTGACATTCCCTTCGTTTGGCTTTTAATTACCTTTTGCCTTTTAGCCTCTCACCGAAGTACTTAATTAATAAATATATAATACACTGGGATAACGACAATACTAATACTAAAATCCTCCTGAGTTGACCCCATTTGGAAAATGGCATCCTCCCCATAAATACCACGCCTTAACATCGGACATTACCTTCCATGTCTCTAATCACATTACCGGACCGTCGGAGGAGACAAAAAGGCAGATAATATCGGTTGAAACCGAATTACCTGGCAAAACCAATTAAAACAATAATAATGCCACATCAATTTGTTGGTGATGTATTGGCTAAGTGAGCATGGAAGTCAAAGAGCATTAAGATTCAGATGACGGAGTGAGAGAGAGATATGGGGGGGGGGACTGGTAGCATATTAACTCTTCACAGAGAAGCAGGGGAATATGTCTAATAAACCCAAAAGAGATTGGAAAGCTTAATCAATAGTGAGGCATATAAAAAAATGTCACCCCGAGAAATAAACCTTCACCTTGAACTCTGAACCTTTACGGAATTATCGAGATGGCGTTAATATAAGCCCTGAGGCAGTGGCTGCATTTTTAACCCCTCGACCGAGTGAGCTGGGCTTTTTCCATTAAAATGCAGCACACTGGAGCCGGTCTGTCGTTTGTGTGAATATTAGCCCCGGCTCGCATTTGATACATTTCCTGAAGATACAGATGTGATGCTTACCTGGGGTTCCAGAGATCTCCACACTCAATGTGCGTTCAATGGTTTTGTTCTCAAACGGTGATCCCTTGTGGTCACTGAAAGACAAAGGAGATTGAGAACATGGCGTTATAATAAAAAAATAAAGTGCCATTTAAAAAAGAAAAAAAAGGGGTTTATGATCTTAGAAATGGAAATGAGTTTACAAAATGCCTCATCTTGGTGCTAATAGTTTATCTTTTGATTGTTCTTTGTGCTTTTCTTTAGGTTTGTCTGGTCTATGTAGAATGTTGAAAAACTCTTGCACTTACTTTGGAGACTCTGGGGTCAAAGGAAGTGGCAAGGTGGTTGGGTTGGCTGCAGAACACAAAGGAGCATGGGTAATTATTTAACTAGTTAATAACAAGTTGAGGCACCTTTTTTGATGTGAGCATTAACACCAGGTCATTTTACAAAACCCAACCATATACTTAGAATAATGCTCTCTTTCTATTGGGTTAAAAGTGCAGGTGAACGACAGGCTTTTACCCCATCTGCAGTTTTTTGGGTTCTCTGTTTACTATTGACTTTGCGAGGCAGGATGTAGTGATGGCATTGGCACATGTTCAGAGTATACAGTTTCACATTGAAATCCCACGATACATACAAATCATTAAAAACAACGCCACAAACCGTACACATGGAAATGGGTTGTGGATTCTGGACCCCCCACCCCTGCCATGAAGTGATTGTCGCATGCATTTGGAACCAAAAGCGAAAGAAGAAAAGAGAGTCGAGGAAGCTTGTGCAGTTGCCCGAGGCTCTGGCTGTCTCCAACTGTAGCTAAAGGGTGTCTGTCGGTTTGACATCGAAAGTTATTAGAGCGGTGCTCGGGCCCAGACTACTGTAGCCAGGTAGACATTCGTCACAATCAGCTCCATCCAGCCACGGGGCGCCCCGATTTAACGAAGGCCGTGTGGTTACATGTTGCAACCGTCCCCCGCTCTTCCCCCGCCTCCCGCCAAACTTGAGGAACGGGTCTGTCCCAATCTGAATGGACGCCGTTCGAAATACCTGGGTAGACCAGGCAGTGAGGCTTTGTGTCTGAGTGGTTGTTAGAGAGGAATTAGCACGGGGAGGGGGGTTAGTGTGTAGTCAAACTAGGAAGTGTTAAAGCAGGACAGGGAGAAGAGGAGGGCAAGGATGCAGCAATGATTACCTAACAACGGGGAGCTCTGGTCGTCGGGGGGCCTGCAGACCGCCTGCCCGTGTAGGTACGGCTGCCCCAGTGTGACGGAGGGAGTTAGGAAAAGTGGGCTCGGCGGGCCCTGTAAGGGCACCATGGGCCTGCCCACGGCATCGCCGACGCTCCCCCCGAAACAGCCGTCCTGCTCCGCCAGGCCAACCTCCGGCCAACCCAGCCCCAGCCCAAAATCTAGCCCCTGGTCTCGCTCGCTAACCCAGCGGCCTAGGCCTAAGCACTCCGGCGAGAGGGGGTCCGATTCAGGGTCCGTGGCCTGTACGAGACCCCAGCTGCCGGGATTGATATTGACAGTCCTTTTGTACTCCTCCACCTTAATAGCCAGGCTGGGAAACCCCTCCCTCTCCGACCCCCGAGGGCTCGTCCTTGCGGAACCGCTCTTGCGGGGCTGAGGGCTAGCGGTTGGCGGGAGCAGGTGGGCCCGATAGCGGGCGGGCCTCTGCTCGGATGTCAGCGGCAGGGCCAGTCGGCCCGGCCCCTCCTCCCTCTTCCTAACGGTCACCGTGACGCGCCTACGCGCCGCGGCGACGCGGCCCCGCCCGCCCCGGCACTCGCCCGCCTCGCAGCAACGCCCGCAGCTGCCCGCGTGACCCGTCTCTCTAGGAGGGAGAGAATAAGAATGCATGTACCTAATAAACCTAGCCGCTGCCAGGGGCCCCGGACCCGGCGGCCTTCCTTCTTCACCGGACGGCCCGCGCTCCAGTTTGGGGCGGGCGTGGGCACCGGCGTCCCTACGTGCCGCGGGGACAGGAGCGGGCGCCGCCGCGGGTTCCGACTGTCCCTCAGTGTCGCCGGCCCCGTGGGCGCAACGGCGCCACTTCCCAGCCCCCACACCAGCCACACTACAATCGCCAGCAGCCCGGCTCTCACCTCGCTGGTGGTGCTGCTGGGACGCGGCAGGCGACGGGGACGACTTCTTCCTGGAGGTGGCCGAGGAGGAGGACGACGAGAGGGAGGAGAAGGAGGAGGTGGAGGAGGAGGACGGCGACGAGGACGAGGAGCCCGGCGGGCCGCCCTTGTCTTTGCCGCCGGCACCCCAGGCGCTCTTGGCTTCGCCGGCTTTGGTCTGGAGGAGGATGTCGTCGGTGGCGGTCAGGTACTTGAGGAGCTCCGTGCAGGGGTGCCTCACTAGGCGGCTCTGCTGCGGACAGCCCGCCCTGGCCTTGCTGTTCCAGGAGTTCTCGGTCTGCGGTTGGGGGGTTAGGGAGAAACAAGGAGGAGGAGAGAGTTAAAAGACAGTCGGGAGACCAGAGGCTCCGCACACCGGGTCGCCCTACTGTGTGGGAGGCGGTGCTGGGAGCGCCGTCCGCCAATCATCTTAATTGCCTGGTCCCCCCGCCTCCACCCGAGAGCCAACCACAGCAGGTCTGAGCGTTAGCAGCCTGTCCTCTGGGAGCCCTCATAGCACCGCCCTCCAGAAATGATCAGTCCAAGGAAAAGGTATGGAAATAGCCTGTTGACAGTAAGCCCTGTGTTCACACCACACAACGGCAACCGCTCTGTTTACCAGGAAACAAAGCTGCCCTGGCAAATCCACATTCAGGGTCTCTGAAGCACGCCAGGAACACGTTTTTGCCTGTTTCTTGGTAAAACTGTGAGTAAACAAGTGCGTTGTTTAACCTTAAAAACACATCCATTTTGCAATCTTCAAGAAGATCCATAATATTTCAATGGAATGTGGCCAGCAGCCAAATAATAGAATTGACAACCTCCTTTTAAATGTGCTTTTCCTGTAAAACTATGGAACCCGCTGAAATACGAGAGCTGTCTAAATGTAAACCAAATCTCCCCGGAATAAGTTTGCAGGAAAGAAGGTAACCTGATGGCAATACCAAGACTAGATGGTTTATTTTCTTCTTCGACGTAGCACTTCAACGTTTGATTTTCGACAGACTCTGTTACACGGGGGGGGGGGGGGATAAGTACTTTAGCTAATGAGACAACAGTACCCATGGCTCTCCTGGAAAGCTGAACAGGCAATCAGGCTGTTTTCATTACAAGATGGCCCCCGAGAGGGTTACATTGGAGCAGAAGTTTACCATCTTCCAAGGCCGGCAAGAAAACAATCTGATAAACCAACGTGGAGGAGCACGCGGAGGTGGTGTCGTTTAAAGGAGCCGTGTGTCTGTGTAGCTACCTTGACAGCAGCAGGTGTTGGTCTGATCCGATGGTTGTTGGCTGCATGGTTTTGTGCTTTGCCACATGTGTACTGGTTATAGCTGAGCTGGGAGTTTGCAGGTGCCAGCAGGAGCTTCTTCAGCTGCGAGAGACCAAACGGAACAGGGTGGAAGAAGGGGGGGGGGGGGGGGGTGGAATTAGAGTTTACTTCTGGAATGTCATCATTTTACTCAATGAAACGATCAGGGCGAGATACTTGATAGTTTGTGTAAAAACGTTTGACTTGCGGATGTTTGACTCGTCTTGGCGTGGTTGTTGTGATAAGATTGAAAACCCTTTTCAAAACAAACGCATCGCTGAATGTCAATACGGGCTGTTTTGTAACGTATTCATTTGCGGTGTGAACGGACAAGACGATGAGGAGACCGGTCTTGCCAATGTTTTTGGAGTACACTATCTGTGCTTTACTACTGTGATTCACTAAACAATGGGCTTGGTCAAGTGTGGGAATGCTTGGCCGAGCGTGGCGGGCATGGAAAAAAGAATGGCCCGTGAATGAACAAAATCGACATGGTACCGGGTCGACCCACCTCGGGGAAAGGCCAAATCGAGGGGGTTATTTACAGTGGTGATGTGGTGTTTCACAACAAATATACGGATATGACAGACCTTCACCGCGACAGACGGCTCAGGGATTACTACGACCCACTGACATTAGCTTAGATGGATTTCATTTTCCCATTACACCCATAGCTTGATTTCTAAGGCTGTAGCATAGTCGTCCCCCCCCCCCGTGCCTGTATCATTACGTAGGCCCTGCTCGTACGCTACAATGTAATTAGCACTTCGCGGCTAACACTGATCCATTCGATTTGCTCTTTCATCCGTGCATCTGCATCATGGCCCAGCACGGCACATGGCGGGGGGGGGGGCGAGGGGGTTGGAGGCAGGAGCCGGGTTTCCGAGGCTGGAGGCCTGCGAGGGACACGGCCGTCTTTGGTCACAGGCCTGTTTCGCTAGCAGTGCCTTATCTGGGGTCGGTGGTGTCCCTGGCAGAGAGGCCGGGGGGGGGGGGGGCTGGG